>BEWF01000299.1:0-107262 GCA_002583695.1 Pleurotus salmoneostramineus
AATCACTATACATCTAGGTACTCAAGGCATACTGACAAGCAATGCCTCGTAGCCACGGGACGGAGGGTGGAAGCTTCCTGTCTGAGTACCTCTGACCTCTTTTACAGATCGAGCGCCCCGCAAGACGACTCGGACGACATCAAGACCCGAACGATCGCACGACGTCAAGACACGGCCGACTCGCCTCAAGCCACCCTACTTCTCTTCCTACCCTACCTATTCGCTTCATCTAAGCGAGGGGTGGAGAAGTATATGTGTACTGGGCGAAGTCGAGTCTCTCAACTGTCATTAAACAATGCATTATCCGTTTTTCTCGCTTCATCGCCGCCTTATGGTTCGTACAAAGTGATTTGATGCGCCCAAGGTAATCGCCCACCCGCTTTTCAAGTCCTACTCGTCCATCCGAGACTGGGCCGACTCCCCTCAAAACACACAAATTCACCTCCTACCTCCCCTTTTCGCTTATAGGAAGCGAATGCTGGGCGAGGTAGGAGGTGTTTTGCTTGTGTATTGAGGCAGTCAGTCGAATACTTGGATGCCTTTTTCGCGTCCACTCGATTTACAGGGTCAGGGACGCGTTGTGACGCGTGACGTCATTGTTTGTGGCTGGAAACGGCTTCGCTTCAATACTTTCACCGAAAAAGGGCTTGCGCAGAGCAACACGGATGCTAGGATGACTCCTTGATACAGCCTCGTGAGTGTCATTTTTTCATACTGGTCCTGCTATTCACCAAAGCACCTTAGAGATTAACCGCCGCAAAAGCCTCACAAAGGCAGCATCTATACAGTGGGCAGCTTGTGCACCGATACCCGCCTGCTGCCGACCCAAGTCGTCTTTTCGCTGAGTCCGCCCTTCAAGGCAGTGACTCTGACATACCCACCCGACCCGCGAAGCGGAAACGCTGACCGGCTACCAACTTCCGACTGCACTGCCCAAAGCAGACGGGCGACGCCCCAAAGTGTACCAAAACACCTCCTATTGCTCACCTTTGACGGCATGGGAGGCGGGAGGTATGTTGTCAAGTCCAACCGTTGACATCTCTAACAGCAATAGGTTGGTATAGGAGTCGAACTTTCTTGGGTATAAAAACCTCCCCGTCGAAAATGGGAAAACGACATCGAAGCCCTTTCCTCCTGCTTTTCTACACTCGTCACATTGATTAAAAGTCACCGACATCGACCTCCGCCAAACTTTGATCATCATGCTCTCTGCCCTCATCATCGCCCTCGGCACATCCACCTACTCCGCGTCTGCTCTCACCATCCTCCATGCCCGCGCAGACTCATCTGTTCTTCACCCTAACGGTAACACCGGCAAGTGTCTCGAAGTTAAGGGTACCTCCTACGCAAACGGGTCACCCGTTGATATGTAAGTCTTCAACCGCTCCTCGCATTGAAACGACTTTACTCACATACCCCCCAGTAATGACTGCACCGGGAAAGCCGATCAGTTGTGGGCCTTCAATGCCGGGACCACGCAGGTCCAGCTTGCTGGTACCGACTGGTGCTTGGATGCAGGCAAAAGTAAGCCCTTTTACATCCCTCCTTCTATTTCCCCGCTTACGTTGTTGTCATAGACCCAGCCAATGGCGTCCACATGAAAATCTGGAAGTGCTACCAAAATTTACCCGCACAGACTTGGTATTACACCGACGACAAGCGTCTAGCAGTAAAGGGTAAAGGTTAGTATCCACTCCCTTAGTATTCGTCGCTTCGTATTCACACTCCTTAGGTCAATGCCTCGACTTGGAAGGAGGCAAAACTTTCAATGGAAATTTCGCTCAAACCTGGACGTGTACCGACAATAACTCCAACCAGGTTTGGACGCGAGGATCTTCAACGTCCTCGCCCTCATCGACATCGACATCCGCTCCCTCCGCAATCACTACCTTTCGCCCTGCTCAGCTACATCTCGTTGAAGATAAGACCAAGTGCATCACCACCGCCAACAACGTCAAGAAAGATGGTGTGCCAGTGGAACTGTAAGCACCTTCCCCTCGATTCTCTCGCACTTTGTCTTACCTCTATTCAGTAATCAATGCTCTGGTTCAACCGCCGCAATCTCGTGGTTATTCAACAACGGCTCTACAACGATTCAAGTTACAGATGCAAACAAACCCTTCTGCATCGACTCTGGTTCTGACAGTAAGCCTCGTCCGATACACACCTTCCCCACAGATTCTGACATCGACCCTTTCAGTGCCCCAGAACGGTGACCTCGTCGTTCTTCGTGGGTGTGACAGGACTGCGGCCCAGAAGTGGAACTACGACACCAAGCAGTCCCAATTCTACCAACTTGTCGGCGCCGATAAATTGTGCATCGACTTGACGAATGCTAAAATCGAGGATGGCAACCAGCTGCAGATGTTCACCTGCACGGACACTAACACCAATCAGGCCTGGGCCACACAATAGATTTCTATAGAGACAACTTCCTTATCGGACTTTCTCGTAACTTATGGGACAATTTCGTAGCTTTATACTTTGCATTTGCTTTCCCCTGTATACCGTTACATGTTTCCCTTCGTCGATTTATACATCTTCTTCCATCCTTGTACTCAGCGTCATTCATGAGGAGCCTTCATCTGTGAGCACTGGTGTATTACCACGCTTGCGCTGCTGCACCAATGTTTCACTAGCGCATTTAAACTCCCTCCAATCTAGACCTCGCTAGCCTCAGAGCAGTGACCTGCTTCGCGCCAGGGCACGCGATTAGAGTGCGGGGCAACTGTGAACTTACGATGGAACGCGGTCGCAGTGCTGCATCCCTCTCATGCTTCAGGGGCGGTACAGGGAGGATTCAATGCCCGAATTGGCAATGACGTCACGACGTCGCAAGTTTGAGACTGACTCCTCCGATGCCGATTTCGACTCGCCTGCCCCGATCCGTTGTACGCCTACTATTCTTTCTTTACAAGCAATCTAGCCGCTGAGAAAGTGCTACTGATGAACAGAGTACCCGTCCTTGGCTGGCTTCGGGCTGAATGTTCTAAGAATACTTGAGTCAGTTGGAGGAACTGACGCCAAGTTGGAGGAACTGACGCCAACTCATAAAAGATCCTCCTCCACCGTCCGCAACACTTAAAATTTGGACGGACACGCTGATGACCACGGGCTCGTACTCTACTTGACTCGTCTGTCTGCAGCATGCATTCAGACATAATGCATAAGTATCCGACCCCGAAAACAGAAGCGCGTTTCCATGCCAGTTGGCCCGACTGCACTGCCCAAAGAGGACGGGCGAAGGCTCGAAGGGGAGACAAACAACTCCTATTGGCTGAATATGACGACATGGAGGCGGGAGGTTTATTCCCTCCCGCTTGACATGTTGGCAAAGTTTTGGTTAGGAGTCGAAGTCTCTGGCGTATAAAAACCTCCCTTTTACGACGAGAACTTAGCATCGAAGTCCCACATCCCTGCTTTCCTACTCTCATCACATCTTCCAAACCTTCACCGAAATTCCCCATCGCCAACTCCTGAAATCATGCTCTCTGCGCTCATCATCGCTCTCGGCACCTCTACTTACTCTGCTTCCGCTCTCACCATCCTTCATGCTCGTGCAGACTCGTCTGTACTTCACCCCAACGGCAATACCGGCAAATGTCTCGAAGTCAAAAGCACCTCTTACGCTAATGGAGCACCGGTTGATATGTACGTTGTCAATCATTTCTCGGTTCAAGCGTCTGTACTCACTCACATTTTCTCCCTTCAGTAACGACTGTAACGGGAAACCCAATCAAATGTGGGCTTTCAACGCAGGGACGACTCAAGTACACCTTGCCGGCACGGACTGGTGCTTGGACGCGGGTAACAGTGAGTTCTTTCCCTCGTCCGTTGCCTTTCCCCCTGCTTACGCGGCCATCGTAGACCCGTCAAATGGCGTCCAAATGAAAATCTGGAAGTGTTATCAAAACCTCTCTGCTCAGACTTGGTATTATACCAATGACAAGCGCCTCGCAGTCAAGGAACAAGGTCAGTTACTCTTTGCCCAGATATCGACTTTCTGCTGATCTCAATATTTCTAGGTCAATGCCTGGACTTGGAGGGAGGAAAGACCTTCAACGGCAATCTTGTTCAAACTTGGAAGTGCACCGACAACAACTCTAACCAAGTTTGGACCCGAGGATCTATCCCTTCCTCGTCGACCTCGACGTCATCGGCTGCGTCCGCCTCCTCGACCGCTCGACCCGCTCAACTCCACCTCGTAGAAGATAAGAGCAGGTGTATCACCACCGCCAATAACGTCAGAAAGGACGGCGTGCCGGTGGAACTGTAAGTATCCCTCTTTGTCGCCCATCCCTGCCTTGTCTCACTTCCGTGTAGTAACCGATGCTCTGGTTCGTCTGCCGCGATCTCGTGGCTGTCGAGAGCTGGTTCGACGACGATACAAACCACAGACGCTGGCAGAACCTACTGCGTCGACTCTGGTTCAGACAGTAAGCAATAATGCAGCTTCCTCCACACGTCGAAATTGACATCCCTCTCTTAGTGCCCCAAAATGGCAACCTTGTCGTTCTCCGTACATGTGATGGTTCTGCAGCTCAGAAGTGGACATATGACACCAAGCAGTCCCAGTTCTACCAGCGCGATGGTGCTGACAAGCTGTGCCTCGACCTGACGAACGCCAAAATTGAGGACGGCAACCAGTTGCAGATGTTCAGCTGCACGGACACCAATACCAACCAAGCCTGGGCTACTCAGTAAAGGCCCTATCTGTATTTCTCATATATTCTGCCCTTTTCTCGCTTCACTTGGGACAATTTCGTAGCTTGCTTTGCTGTTTATCATGTATCACTAGTGACCTTTACAACCTCCTCGGACAATTATATGTTTCACTCTTTCTCCCCCCGAAGACACTTTGAGAGCTATTCCTCATGTCTATACATTCCACTCCATCCTTCACAAGCTTCAGCTTCAGGCCTCAAACTTTCACCTTTCTTTCTGCCGCGTAACTGGATAGGGGTTGGACAGGGTGCTCCTGGGAGCTTTCCGATTTAGCTCCGAGGTTTTGCCTTCACCTTTCTCTGAGCTCGTATGTGCTTCTCGTCTCTACGCAAGCTATACTCAAGTATTCATTCAGTACTCAAGTGCTCAAACTCGTCCTCAGACTCTCAGGGACTCCACGAGTCAGGACTCAGATGAAGCCTCATGAAGGCCCTCTCTATGTTGCCCTCCGTCAAAATAGGCTGCGCCCTGTAGATATGGCACTATATCTACAGTGAATGCCACCCTTGTACGTACGTGGAGCTGCAGCGCTAGGTGCTCGCTCCGGTGAAACTTTGCCGGCCGCTTGTTTATTCCGTGAGTTTCAGACCCACACATACCAGGGAAGATAACCCAGCGTCGACGCGTCTTATTCTAGTTTTTGCCATTTTGGCCAACTCCACCCTGGATTGCCTCCGAAGGATGAGCTTAGAGGGAAATCGCAGTCAGTCCTCGTTCGGTCTGCACTATTCGATGTTATCTATCTTACGCTTGCTCGGTTCAGGTTATCGCCAAGGACTGAAGTTCTCTCATGGTCCCCAAAGCCAGGGTTTCCCTATGGTATAAAAGACATACCGACTGTGGTCATCAAGTGCCAGAACTCCACAGAAACCTCGTTCCCCCACAATGTCCCATTCCTCAAACTCACCAACTGATACCCCTCGCGCCAACACGGACGCTCGCTTAGACGATACACCCAAGGAGCAGCGTACGCCTACGAAGCTTGAAGAGCGCAAGAAACCTCGAACATACGTCAATAAACTTACACCTCCCCCTGGGACGAACTACTGGCGCCAGTAAGTTGACACCGTGATTTAGCACCTTGAGTTACCCCGAGATTCATTTGACCATCCGTAACTTCCCCGCAGTCAAATACTCAACATCATGCAAGACCAAGAGCTCATCTATAAGAGGGATTTCCCCTTCGACCAGGAGACCTTGGTTGAAACGCTCACTTGGAACATCGATGCCTACGTTTACAGCGTAGATGCTCAGCCTGGGGACAACTTCGCAGGGAGGGGAGGTTCCGTGTATGTCGTGCTTGTGCATACTGGCTCTGCGGCAACAGGCGCCATGGTAGGACCTCACATGCAATATCGCTACAACGTCACGATGAGCTCCCCTCCTGGTGGATCATCAGCTATGAAGCAGCTCCCGCCATCAAGTAGCGGAACGCATAATGGAGACATGTGGAACTGTAAGTTACCTTCGGGGTGTCCATTAGCCTATCTAACGGCCATCCTTGTTCCAGACCCCATTTCGTTCACTCAGGATATGCAAATGTTTACCGACGGAGGGAATCAACTGACCACGTTTACGGCGCAATATGAAGACAGCGTCGATATCTACAAAGGCCAGCAAACCGGCTTTGTCAATGGCTCCTCAGGGACCCAATGGAATGTCAGTTCCGATGACTATGTGAGTAGCTTCTCATCCATAACCCCCAGCTCAGTTTGAGTAATGCTTCTCTCTTGTATTCCAGCCTGATTACTACTATAACTTCCCTTTCGTCTCCGTTTCGGTTTTCCGGTTCACGTCTCTTGGAGAAGTCACTTTTGGTGCGTACTTTGCCGTCTATCGCAACCTCTAATGAAACTTTCGCATTGTGATAGAATGCAAGGCGGCTGTTTATTCCGACGAATCCAGTGATGTACGTTCACCTTGTTGCCTTGATAAGATACAATGCTCATCTATTGCTAGACTCCACTTGCCGAGGAAATTCGCAGCATTACGGTTGATTGCACTTTCCCGTCCGAGGCGTAAATCATACGTGAAGTATATGTTCATTTGTGCCAAATAGTCCCCAGCTCCCAAGGCAACGACAATTCACTAGTAAGATAAGCATGTACATTGTGGTTCGAAATCAGGTTCCCATTTGAGTCTCTCCATCCCATTCAACCTCAATGAGCCGTCTGAGGACATTGACCTGCCATTCCGCAACCTCGCAATCCCGAATGACCATCTTCTGAACAGGGACACCCATATTGGAGCGGTCCTTGAGCAAGCACAGGTTGAAAGCGAAAAAGCTCGGAGCCTCCTTATTGCCGCGATTGGCCAACAGTGCTTCCTCCAGTATAGTGTTTAACTCTTCCTGAGTAACGATATCTAGATTCGATATCTCTTGTAGGGTTGGAAGGACACCAAATGCCTTTCCCTTGTAGCAAACGATTTCCAGTGACGCGTTCGCGGGCGAGCCATCGTGAGGGTATAGCAGGGGCAATAGCACGAACTCATATTGAGACGCGAGTTCAATGGTTTTCAGGTTGGTGAGCCTAGGAAAGAGGACCTTCCAAGCTCTGTGAGTATGGTCCCAGTCCCGTACTCCGTTGGCAAAAGTCATGTGGTGAACGTGATCCAGAGGGACGCTCTCACAAAGCTGGGTGTAAGAGGCTATTTCCCTGGGATAAAACGGTAGGTTCAGCTGAAAAAAGGGAACACCACTCGCAGTGAGCAGTTCAAGGCGGAATTCCTTGTGCGCATCGATGAGCATCCGTTGAAACGAGACAGCATGGGGTCCAGATGTAAGTCGTGAAAAAAGACGTTGCAGTGGTTGATTATCGACAGGACAACCATCGAAAGTCGCTGTGATGATGGTCGATTTCGGAAATTCAAGGCGATCAAATAGCTGAGCCCCTTGAGCGCCAGGCACTTTGACATCGAGACGCGTTAGATAAGGGAGATGCACTAGGGACTCGATGTCTGGAGAACGGTCACGAACGATGTTGCAGGTAGCATTGAACAGCTGGAGCACTTCGAGATTCGGCATGCGGCGCAGCACCTTGACGATCCAAGGCAGTGTCACCCCACGATTTCCGTACTTGTGTTCGATGCTAAGGATCCTCAATCCAGGCAGATCGGGGATTTCGGGCGGGAATGTGACATTTTTAAACCGCAAGACACGGAGGGATTGCGTGTCCGTGAAATGGATACCTTTCGACAGATGGAGGCCTCCATCTTCTTCAAAATCAGCTTCAACATCGAGACGCTGAATGAAGGGAGTCGGGCGTGCGGAGGCGATGCGGAGTAACCTTTCAGCAGTATTAAGGTCATGCGCGCCCAAGAATTTGACGGAGAAATCCTGGAGTCGTTCGCCTTCCTCTAGAATCTTTTGGGTTAACGCGCAGAAGTCTTCATGATTGGAGTAGATGTAGGAAATATCGCAGACGACAGACAAAGGTGCCCCCATCGACCACTCCACGACCTCATTACGGGCCCACTTTTCGTCGATGCGGATCATGGACCAAAATGAGGGGGTAGCTAACGCGACTTTCCGCCAACGCTGGCAAACAAAGAGGACATTAGTCCACTCCTGATCCTGGGTATAGATGGCCTGACGTTTTGCGGCAACAAGTATAAGCGAAAGAATCTCGAAGGGAAGTTGAAACACAGCACTATATCTATTCCGACGACGTTTTAACTTGCGTATCATAGCCTCGAGGCGTTCAATCTTTTCATCGATGATGTCCTGAGCATCGTAGTCAGTGAAAACGTTTGACTATAATTTTGGTGTCAGCCTTTTATTCACCGCTCAATGAGCCACATAGATACTGCGCTGGCGTACCATTTCGTCCAGATTTTGTCGGGAAAGCTGTAACAGACACCGCTAGCTTGGAGAAATGCTGCAGGAATCCAGGTGCGAAGAACCGGCGTTGAGGGCACGAACAGCTGGGATTGAAATGGGATATGTTGAACTGAAACTCCGATTAGACACCGACAGTCCGCATGACCGCGACGACTTGAGCGCTACGATTGGTGAACGTTTGAACATCCGGCCTTGGTGCCAACAACTTGCCAACAACTTGCAGCTCGATTTTGAGGACGTCGTTCTAGGAACACACAATCAGGCCTTTCACCAGCACAGTCCCACTTGGTCGATTGATCACTCGCGGACTTTTTGCTCAATATCCACTTCAAGTCCCTCAGACTCCCTCTTCGTTAGCACCAGTACTGCTCCATCCATCGGCGGTAGCGCTCAAAGCGCAGCCTTCCGCCCTCCCGCCATCGCCAACACCTCAGATCAGGAAGTCCAAGCTCCTACGAAATCCGCCGGGCTGACATTTATCTGGCTCATACCTTCGAACGCTTGCGAGCTAATGGCAATATTGTTTCTGAATTTGTTCTGGATTACACAACTTTCAAAACGGACAATAATTGGGGCATTGGCCTCTGTTCAGTGGCTCAGGCTCAATAAGCTGTCCAAGAAACATTCCTCCTCACATAGACACCTCTTTGGCTCTCTTCAGTCAGACTTTTACCACCCACAGTCGCGTATTAAAAGGCGAGAAAAAATGGGTCCAGTCTTCACTGCCACAGCACATCATGTCCCAACGATCTCGCAAACCTCGAGGTGCTCTTCGATGTGGAAACTTCGTCTTCGATAACGTGACTCGTGAATGGACTCTTGTCTCACCTAACAAGACGTCCAATCCTTCCGTTTCAGTCCAACGTGATGTTCAAGGACCTACCAATGCAGCGCCTCGGTCAACGTCTGGCTTTCTTGGTCGCAGTAGGCCTGCTCCCACCGCTGTCAACACCCAGGAACCCTGTTCAGGTCCCAATCTTGGGCTTCCAGGGCCATCTCAGTCTTCAACATATTCCTCATCCGTTTCCAACTCTTTGCTACGGTCTGCGCATCAGTATAATCAGCAGCAAGGTCTCTTATCGTATGGCGTCCACCCTCAACAACCTCTACCGGCCCTTCCTACCGTCGACAAGTCTGGGTCTCCCCTTCCTCCAAGAAATCCGCAGGTAGACCTCTATTCTCGTCCGAGGCATTCTGATGCACTTGGTCAACGCGAACGATTTCCCCTCCCTGGTACACCATCTGACCGCTTCAACCCCCACTCCCACACCTCTGTCCTCGATCAAACCGTGCTCCCTGATCCGACCACTTCTCGCCAACCAGCCTTCGCCCCACAGCATCACTTGCCTCTTCTTGCGCCTATCCCTTTGAGTTGGCATCAGGAAATAGATGATCTGCTGTCTGCCCTTCAGTTCCAGACGGGCTTCAAGATTCCAGCGTTACCCTCGGTCCCACAGAGTCAGGCGGGATCTATCGAGGAATATGAGCTTCAATCATTTGTACCTCAAGCCCCTCATCCATCTGGCGACGCGGCCTCTACACCTCTTGCTACCCCGCTTCCTACCCCGTCTATTCCCCCTACATTACCCAAATCGCCTCCTCCGCGAGTAACAAAGCGTCCCCGCAATGACTCTGAGGAGTTTGAGGATGTGGTTCCATCTCTGCCTTCCAAAGTAGACGAGGACACCGTCTCCGCGATCAAGGCAACGTGTGTAATCTTCCTTTCTATCTCCCCCGTCTCGCTAACTCACCACGTCTCGTTTAGATATCCTTCCCTCAAACCTGCGGAGCCTCAGAATATCCAGATACTTTGGAATATCGCTGGATTGCTGCAAATCCCATTCTCTGCTGTTGTCCCCACGCGGGACTGTAGGAAGCAGAAAGGGGTTGAATGCAAATGGGATACCGCACATCCTTGTGGACAAACCATCTCAAATAACCAGACTGCGGCGAAGCGCCATCTATTGGAGTTGCACGACGTTCCCATCAACACCTCGGAAGTATACACTTGCCTTTGGGACGAATGCTCCGCTGAAGTCCGCGCCTGCAACCTCGGACAGCACATCATGCGGACAAGGGCGCATGGCATCAACCAACCCTTCCATTGCCCATTCTCCGACTGTAAAATCAGCTGCACGGCGTTGAACACGATAATCCGCCACCTCGAGAATTCTTGTGTTGAGACGAGAGCGATCCATCGACACCCTGATATCCAGATGTACTATCAGGAACACAAGGATAGGAATTGGATGATCGATGATGGTGAAGATGAAGACGAGGAGGAGCCCGCTAGGAAGAGGATCAGACGGGGGGACTAGGGTGCATTCACGGTAAGCTCATCGGTTCGTCGGCTATTTCTTGTAGAGTCTTAGGTTTTGTCTCCCGGTTTTATGTTGACTTGCCTCCCTTTTGTTTACGCTCCACGGCCACACGAACCAATCTCTCCCTCAACGCGTCGTTTCGTTTATCTTATCTCCGCATTTATAGCCTTTTTATTAGTGTCCACACCCTTGTTGATGTACTTACACTCACGAATCGTTCACGACAATACTTACGCCGTCCCAAAATGAAAGAACATTTTATCCGATGCTGACTTAAAAAATGACATATTCGTGCAGGACGAATATCCGATTATTGTGCCGTTTCCTTACCATCCCAATCAACCTCAACGAGCCGTCTGATGACATTGACTTGCCATTCAGCAACCACACAGTCCCTAATGATTATCTTCTGGAAAGGAGCACCCATATTGCTGCGGTCGTTGAGCAAGCATAGGTTGAAAGCAAAGAAGCTTAGATGATCTACGTCCACGGGATCGGCCAACAGAGCTTCTTGCAATAAAATGTTTAGCTCTTCCTGAGAAAGCTGATCCAGATTGGAGATCTCTTGTAATGTGGGTAGAACACCGAACTCCTTGCCCTTGTAGGAAAGCACCTCGAGCGCTGCGTTCCAAGGCAATCCCTCCGAAGCGTATAACAGAGGCAGCAACACGAACTCGTCTTGAGAGACGATTTCGATGGTTCTCAGGTGAGTGAGCCTAGGAAATAGGACTTCCCATGCTCCAGAGATATCGTTCCAACCCCGCTTTCCGTTGGCAAAAGTTACTTGGCGAACTTGCCCGAGAGGGAGGGTGCCGCAGAGTCGGATGTAAGGGGTCATGTCCCTGGTATGCAATGGTAGATTCAACTGGAAAAAGGAAACGCCGACGGCGTTGGACAATTCTAGGCGAAAGCCTTCATGGAGATCGATGAGCATCTTTTGTAATGGAACCGACTTGTCTCCAGATGTAAGGCGTGATAGAAGGCGTTCGAACGGTTGATTATTGGTAGGACAGCCTTTGAGAGCTGCAGTGATGATGGTTGACTTTGGAAAGTCGAGAATGTCAAAGAGGTTGGCGGCTTGATTTCCGTGACCTTTAACACTAAGTTGCGTCAAACTGGGGAGAGGTACCGGGGAGCCGTCCAAAGAACTGTCACTATTGACTTCGCGGTCTGTCATAAACAGCTCGATGACCTCGACGTTCGGTGTCTGGCGGAGCACCTTGACAATCCAGGGTAGCGTCACTCCCCCTTCCCCGTACTTGTGATCGATGATGAGTGTCTTCAGCGCGGGAAGCTCAGGGATTTCGGGAGGAAAAACGACATTTTTGAAGCACAAGACGCGGAGGGATTGGGTATCCATGAAAAAGATACCCTCCGATAAATGCAGACCTTCGTCGCCTTCATATTGCGCTTCGATCTCGATGCCACGAAGCAAGGGAGTCCGGCATGTAGACGCCATGTCGAGGATTACTTCGGCAATATGAACGTCATCCGAACCCCCAAATTTGAGACAAAAGTTCTGGAGCCGTTCACTTTCCTCCAGGACCATTCCTGCCGAATAGAAGAGCTCTTCGTGGTCCGATTCAGAATAGGCGCGAGAGATGTCGCAGATGACGGATAAAGGTGCTTGCTTGGACAACTGAATGGACCACTTGACGGACCAGTCTTCATCAACACGTATGTGGGCCCAATAACACGGAGTGGCTAATAGAACCTTCCGCCACAACTGGCAGACGAGAAAGACATTCCCCCAAAGAGAATCACCTTCAGAGAAGGCCTGGCGTTTTAGGTCGACAAATATCAGCGACAGGATGTCGACGGGAAGCTTGAAGACAGCGCTATAGGTGTTTCGACGACGCCTTAATCTTCGAATTTTTGCTTCGAGTCGTTCGATCCTTTCATCGATGGCTTCCTGGGCAGCGTAATCGGTGAAGATGCCTGGCTATGACTTCGTGATTAGCTGCCTTTATAACGATAACAGGCTGGCTTACCATTATGAATAACCCTTCGTTGTTTCCTGGGGGGTTTTGGTGGTGCTGGTCCGGTGTTTTTTCAATGATGGCTGCGGCTGCTGCGGCTTACACACGCCTAGATGGTCAAGAAACAAAATGGGATATCCGATAATTCAAGTGGAAGCCGTCACCGTGGATGTAAAAGGTGTACAGGTTTGAAGACGTACGGGCGGCCGGAGCAAGAAGAATCGGATTCATGCAACACAACATGGAGGAACATGGAGTATAAGTAGGTACGCAAAGGCCTCAGACTCAATACCTCCGGTCATCGTACCTCCGACCTCCATCTCTGTCATCATACCTACCTCCTCCATATCCTCGGTCCCTGTCACCACGATCATAGTCCCTACCACCATCTCTGCCTCCATGACCCCGATCATAGTCACGTGGATCACGCATGTCGCGTGGGTCACCACGGCGGTGATGATCATCGTAACGACCTCCCCCGCGACCTCCACGACGGTCGTCGTAGTCGCGGGAGTAGCGTGAGTCATAGGGACGTGGGTCGTAAGGACGCTCAACAGCTGGTAAGACTAGTCAGAGAGCCATGATACAACAGAAGAGTGAAGGAACATACCATCAAAACGTTTTGGAGGTCCGTAGTATCTTCCTGGGGTAGGCGTCCTGGCGCGTCCACGTCTCGCCTATATAAATGAAAATGAGTATGGGGAGTCTAGAAAATTGTCCATGACGGCACCTTCTCGACATTCATGATCTTTCCCATGAGCTCTGTCGCGTTGAGAGCGGTAACGGCGGCCTCAGCCTCCTCTGCAGTTTCCATTGTGACGAATCCGAAGCCACGAGACTCGCGGGTGTGCGGGTCATACATGACCGAAGCTTTTTGGACCTAGTGCACCTATCAACAAACGGCGGATACTGTCTTTGAACAGAATACGTACCCGACCAATTTTCGCAAAGGCAGCCTCAAGGTCCCGAGTGTCAACCTTGTGACTCAAGCCAGAGACGTGGAGATTGTTTCCGGGATTGTGTCCACCGTCCGTGCGGCTTCTGAAGGAGTATCGTCATGACCTTGTTGAACTCCATATAAAAACAGGACTTACGGTCTATCATTATCCCTGTCCCTGTTCGCAACAGGGCTTCTGCTCCTCGTGTCTCTTCGCATGCCATCTCTTCCTGGGGATCTACCGTTGCCAGCGCCGTTGGTTCCCCAAGAAGGGTCATCCGTCACCATTGCGCTACCATTTCCTACCAGTCCCGCATCGGGGATGCTGATTCCGGTCGAGGGGGCCATATCTTGGGATTGCCATGCTGAATAGATAGGTAGACGTTAGGCGAAAGCTGGGACGTTTTTCTTGTCGTGTCAAGGGCGGTAGGTGTAGTTAAGAATGGCGAAGCCGCAAGCCCAAATGTGAGTAAAAATACCGCCGTGTGTTGTGAGACCGTCCCCTTCCTCACATGAGTGCTGCCTGCCACAAAAAAGGACCGCGAGGCCCCAGGCATAATTATAGCGGACGAAGAGGTGAATCCGAACCCGAGTCCGAAATTGAAAATGAACTCAATAGCCTCCAAAGCGGCTATCAGTTTGGTGATTGGCGTAAACAGCGAGAAACGATACGATTTATCAAGGCCGTCAGCCGTATGTCGTTGTCGTCAATTGCGTGGGTCCGAAAAACGAGTACCAGCCGAAGTAATTTACACGTCGAAAGCGGTAGGCCGAATGCGTGGTGGTAGGGGGATTTGTGTGGACGTACCATCATCCATTCTTCGGGATTGGGGATTTTGAAAGAGACTTGCTGTGCGTTTTTCTGGGAGTTTGTTGGTGAAGGTTGGAGGGAGAGAAGAAAATGCCCCGACTGCGGCTTGCATGTTGTGTGGTTATTGACCGTGAGACGAGTATATTGACCGTGTGAACTCACCTGGGACAGACGGCCCTGACAGATTGCATCAATGATGTTCGCCGTCCGTCCTGATCTCCTACGAACAATGTCAACTCTCGAATTGAAGAAATCGCCCTCGAAACTCGACCGCCCACTAGAATACATAATTTCAATCCTTTCCCTCGGACGCTGCGAAGTCTGGGTCACGCGCGCTCTCCGCCGTTTCTCCACCACTACGCATCTCCTTTCTATTCGACCGTATTTCTGCCCAGAACCTCATTCAACCGGTCCTCAAATTCCGATGAGCTCGAACTCGAAAGTAATATTATCCAAGTTAGATTCTCTGTTGGTCGCTAGTCTTTCGGGCTAGTCCCAAATAAGTACCTGAGGTTGGAGTTCTCCCAGATGTACTCCAAGGCAAATACCCAAGGAAGAGCGTACTTGGTAGCCCATTGAAGGCAAAACTGACGGTCGCGAAGTAACATATTGCCTTAGACGCGCCGTAACCGTCGCGCCCAGGGCACCGCTCAACTCCTCATAGCGTCCTGCTTACGGCAACCATACCGTAACGCATGCTGATAGTTGATATCCCCTCCCTCGATTACCAGGTCGGCGGCGACGGATGTCTCAGGCTGCTTTTTTTGGAACCATGACCTTCACTGAAATGATCTTTTGACTCCGACTCCAAGTTCTCATCGTACAGCCTGACATGGCTCGGATGCCGTTACTAAATTCACTTGGCATCTAACCACTCTTCTCGGAGTGGTCATTCCTGCGGTTGACCATGCAAATGCTTGGTTCCTCTACTCCGTACATCGAATATCTTCCCCGACAGGCAAGCTTTTTACTACTGATCACTACGTCTGAGCTCGGCGTCGTCGGATTTCTCTGAAAGCTGGACGCAAAGAGTATCAGCGCTGAACAGTAACCGCGGAGATCTACTTACTTCCTGGTCTACTCTTGACTTCATTTTTTCCCCCTATACCCAATGTATAAAAGACTGGGCTTCAAGCTTCATCCATCAAGCTCTCCAGCAACAGACACACATCGAGTCTATTCGCCCTCAGAGAACCTCAGAGAGCCAATGTATTTCAACTTCGCTAAACCAGTGGCTCTTCTCGCTGTCGCCCTCAGCCCCATGGCTAGTGCTTTGCGCTACGCCGGGTTCGCCTCTACCGTTTCCTGCACCGGCCCCAGCTTCTTCTGCGATGATGGAGGCGCCGTTTGCTGCTCTCTCCCTACCGGCTTCGGTTTCTCTGTCCAATTCCTTGGTCTCCCCGCTGGGACCCAAGGACAGGGATACACTGGTAGCACCTGCAGGAATTTCCTGTTCTCCGTCTTCGGGCCTGGAGATAGGTGCTGGAATGGCGGAGGAGCTCGTGCCACGCACATGAACTGGTTCCACTCCCCGCAAGGTGGCCCTCGCGGTCTTCCCGTTCGCGCCGTCGCCGACAATTCTACTTGCGGCCCTTCTGGGTTCACTTACAAGGACGCTACTGGCATCGAGAAGTCCATCAAGGTTCCTCTTGGTGAAGCGGACAACGTCGTCGCTTTGTACACCAAGAAGGACTTCGCCGCCCTTGCGGGTTACCCTGCCTACTAAAGTAAGTCGTCGTCGCAAAATCTCGGCTCAGACAAAGTTAACAATTCTATGACACTGTGATAGGTTTGACTCGGAGTTCGGGCGCAGTGACAACGATACGCGCCTCGACTTTGGCTGCTGTCGCATCGTTGAATAGTTTGATGTTTCTCATCTATTAAAGCCGACTGTGTTTCTTTCGCAAAGCTCTATTCAACTAGAGCAACGTTGTTATCAATCTATGTGCACATATTCTTCCCCGTTTTGCGTCTATGCTGATTCTAAGATCCCAAGACAAGCATGGTTCACCCAGAAGCTTCGTCGGGTACGACTGTTAGGGTGGCCTGGTGCGCGCGGAGGACGTTCAATGCTGTATGCCATGGTGACTTCGCAGCAACGCTGATGATGGCTCGTCACGACGGTTCATACCACCACGAAAGTCCGATTGTCAAAAACTACATTTGACATGTGCAACCTTCCGAGTTCGTTGCCTTTTCAAGGTCTATCGCCTCCTTTGAACATTCAACGTCGTTGACATACTCCCTCAAGCCGTCAAGGGAGGATGGGTCAAAGGAACCGTCATGGTTGACCACAAACTTGTCGATCGGCAGCCCGACATCGCGTCTCATCTTGAATAAATTCTTCCACAGATCTAACACCTCGGCTCGGTCGCTACCTTCCCCTCCAACCCAGCAACCGACGTCGGCCGTGATGGTTCGAAGTTTTGGATTACTGCAAAGCAGATTGAGTTCACTTGATGGTACCTGCAACAGGAGTTCCAAGATATGTCGTGTATTTCCGTCGATAGTAAGTTCTGTAATGCGGGAGAATCGACGAATGAGAGGCGACCATTGGTCCGCCAAAGCAGAGGAATAAACCCCAGATATTTTAAGCCTGTCGATGAGTGCCGGCGGTATCTTTGAGACGAGATCCATATACTTTCGCGTGGACGACGTGAAGAAGGGAAGGGTCAATTCCAGGGAGGTTGCATCCTCGTCCTCAGCTTTGTTCGGCGGATATACCTGGAGAATAAAGTTGCCGTGTTTCTCACAAACAATGAGGGATACTTCATCCACGGTGCCTTCGGGTCCTGAGCAAATGTGGGTGACTAGCATCTCAAAAATTGAGAAGTCGAGAACTTGGTCCGGGCGGGCTGAGGCGTTTGGATACAACGACGCGACATAGGCTGAGTTAGGGAAAGCAAGGTACTCGAATATCTTCGATTCGGCGACAGAATCCGACATGAGAGACAGAAAAGTGAGTTTCTCTAGTTGGACGGGCAAAGAACCCGTAACTTCTTCGGAGTCAACCGATGATATATCATCCAGTTGAATAACCTCAATGTTTGGTGTGTTGCGAAGGAATCTGACGATCCGACTGATTGACAGTGTATTGGGGGGCATGTTGCAAACCGTGAACGTGGATAATGATGGAAGGTATGGTACGTCAAGGGGAAGCAAGACCCCGAAGAGGTTCAAGGAGGTCACGGACACGACAGCGGATGTTTTCAATACGTCAAATGGGACTTGGAGTACTTGATGCGCCAGTGCAGATGGGCTGGCATCCATGCTGTGGATTGTGAGCGTTGGTATGCCAGCCCAGCAAAGTTTAGAGAGGAGCTGCACGTAAAGCTCCGCCGCCGATGTGACAAGGTGAAAGGACAAGGTTAGGAGGGGTGTCATGGGGAAGGGTGGCTTCGGGTCTGAGAATAGCCTCAACGTGAGTTGGGCAGCGCGATTGACTTCAAAATACGCCCGATCAATAAACGGAGCCTCGCGTGCTAATGAAAATTTGCTGATGAGCTTCTCAAGGCTGGAGAGATCAACTGATGTGCCAGCCTGACGGTATGGAAAATCTGCCCCGATAGTCGTATTGGCAGGAAGCTCAAGGTAATCGAAGAGCTTCGACCCCGACAATGCAAGCGATGAGACGAGGGTACTGCGTACATTCGCCAAGCTGATCGGCACAGGACCCGGAGACACTGCGAGATCCCTGTGGGATATCCAATGAAGATCGATGTGTTCAATATTCTTTGTGTGACGGAGAAACTGAGTGATCCATGAGATTGATAACCCAGCTTGCCTATTCGGCAAAGGGTTACAGGCAACGATGAGAGTGGTTAACGACGGAAGATTTGGCATATATGTAAGCGGGAATATGATTTGAGAAAGCTCTAGGCAGCGAAAGTGGGTGAATTGGGAATTCGACGACCAAATTGAGGTTGGTAGCGAGAAAGGCCTTTTCCCAAGTGATTGGAGTCTGAAAACGTCAAAAGTAACTGCATCGAAGTTCTTCATATGTGAGATCACATCACTTTGAAGGATCCTGTCGTGGGACGAGTTGGACGTGGTCATGGTCATTTCCCGCACTCGGTTGCCTTCTCGCAAAAGGGCATCGGCCGCGTTCCAGAAGGGTGTGCTACCCTCCAAATCTTGGAAGGGAAAGTCCAGAGTCAATGGCAGGGCCTTCGAACGTTCAATCATGGTCGAAACAAAAGGCGAATCGACCAAAGAGATGGTCGACCAGAAGGGTGCAGTACCCAGAATGATATAGCGCCACCTCTGACAGACGCGGAGAAGGGTCAACCAGGCTCCCTTTTTCGTCATTTGAGCTTTACTCTCTATGAATATGAGAGCGAGAACCTCGTCAGGGAGGTGGTTGATAGCGCTGAGGAGGTTTCTCTGATGTTTTAGAGAACAGATCGCAGCTTCATGTTGCGCAATTTTTTCATCGATGGTTCGCTGATCAGCAATGTCGGTAAAAGCAAGCTAGTTCGTGCACGCGTCAGAGCTGACTATGGTAAGAATCAATTTTTGAAAGAATACTTACCATAATGCATGTAAGGATTCGAAGTTCAGGCCAAGACGTTGGGTGCCTTGGACTGTCCGTGTTGCTTCAGTTTTAGGGGCCTCAGGCTGGCTCGCCGACTTCGTTGGATTTTCTCGACTGGAACCTAGATACTATCCTCCCTCACTGGTCCATGTATCTATCTGCAAGTCTCTACCATCCACCAATAATCCTATTCCAACTCGCAGAATCGTATTCCTGCCTGTTCTACATTGTACACATCAATATAGATGCAGTACCCTACGGTGCCGTGGCCTCATTATCAGCGGCTGCTTGCACTTTCACACTTTCAGTGATTACCGTCTCTCCAACAAATTCAACCTCGACATACTCCTTCAAGCCATCAAGCGAAGCTCGATCGAGAGTGTCATCCATTATGATGACCTTGTCAATTGGAAGCCCGACTTCTCGTCTCTTCCGGAATAAATTCCTCCAACCCTCAATTACCTCAGCTCGGTCAACGCCTTCCCTATCAGCCCAAGAGACAAACTCGGCAACGATGGCTTGAAGCTTTGGATTACTGTAGCCCGAGGTGTCCTCGCTTGATGGTGCCAGCAGGATGTCTGGGATGTACTGGACAGATCCTGTAATTGTGAGCTCCGTGACGTTCGGGAATATACGAACAAGAGGCGACCATTCGGATGCCAAAGCAGGTGAATCAAGGCCGGAGATCCAGAGTTTATTGATGCGCGGCGGCGAAATCTTAGAGATGAGGTCAACGTAGGTTTGCATCGAGGAGGGAACAAAGGGAATTTTCAAGTCCAAGTACGCTAAACCCGGTTCTTCCACCGATGAGCAGACCGACAGATCGAGAGGGCCGTGAGAAGACCAAATCGTGAGGTACACTTCATCCATAGTGGCCGGCCCTGTGGTCATATGGGTGACTAGCGTCTCCAAACTCGAGAGGTCAACAGATTGATCTGGGCAATTTGAGGAGTAGGTGGCCGTGATGTAGGCGTTGAAGGGCAGTTTGAGGTATTCGAAAATCTTCGATTCAGAAATAGAATCTGACTTGATGGAGAGGTAGGTGAGCTTCTCCAGCTGAACGGGTAGAGGACCAGTAACCTCGGCCGGGTTTTCCGATGATATGGTTTCTAGGTCGACATGTTCGATGTTTGGCGTGTTGCGAAGAAATTGGACGATCCAACCAAGTGATAATGTTTTGGTCGGCATGTCACTAACCGAGAGCTTGGTTACAGATGGGAGGATTGGTATATCGGCGGGAATCAGGACCCCTATGAGGTTGAAGCAAGTGATGGACACGAAAGAGGATTGCTTCCAAACAGTGGCGGGAGTTTGATAAAGCGGAGCACACGCCGGAGGTAAGCTGGGGTCTGCGGTGCGAATGATGAACGAACGGACGAGATCCCACGGAAGTTTGGAGACAAGTTGGACGTATAGCTGCATCGCTACTGGGGCTAGAGGAAGAGATAAATCTAGAAAGGGTAGGCTTGGGTCTGATGAGCAAATCAATAGCCTCAGCACTAGCCCTTTAGCTTCAGGCCCTTCAGCTTCAGCATGAGTCACATCCATACACAGATGTTCAACAGAAGACGCGAAAGATCGTGTCGCAAATCTACCGATAACCCTTTCTAGGCTGGAGAGGTCATGAGGTACGTCGTATTGGTTCGGAAAGTTTGCATAAACCGTAGTGCAGCTCGGAAATTCGATATAATCGAATAACTTCGATCCCGTACAGGAATGTGCAACGATGAGGAAGCGTCGCAGTTTAGGCAAAGTTATTGGTAGGTGGCCTGCAGATGCGGTTATACTAGCGGACGATATCCATTGGAGGTCGAGCTCTTCAATGTTCTTTGTGTGTCGTAGGAACCGAGTGACCCATTCCAATGTCAGTCCATCCAGCACGTAGCTGTAGCGAACGATGAAAGTAGTCAATGATGGAAGCTCAGGTACGTTTTCAAGTGGGAATAGGACCTGCGAAAGCTCCAAGTAGCGGAGGCCGACTCCGAAGCGAGGATTTAAGGACCAGATTGAACTTGGTAAGAATAACGATGCGTCATTGGCCAATTTTAGCCTGAACTTGTGAAGAAGAGGCAAGTCATAGTTTGCCATTCGTGAGATGATGTCGGCTTGAAGAGATGTACTGCTTGAGTTCCTTGCGACGGATATAGAGATGTCTCGTATTCGGCTGGCCTGTTGCAGAAGCGCTTCCGTCGCATCCCAGAAGGATCTTGTCGTCCTCAGCCGCTGCAACGGGAAGTTGAGGGTCAGTGGCATTTTCTTCGAGCGTTCAATCATAGTCGAAACGAAAGGTGAATCGATCAAGGATATGGTCGACCAAAAGGACGGAGTACCCAAGATAACATAGCGCCATCTTTGACAGACACGGAGAAGGGGTAGCCATGCGCCTTTCGTCGTCATTCCAGCCTTGCTCGTTGTAAATATGAGCGCGAGAGCTTCATCAGGAAGATGGTTGACCGCGCTGAGGAGGTTCCTCTGGTGCTTTAGAGAAAGAATAGCGGCTTCGTGTTGCGCAATGTTCTCGTCGATGGCCTTTTGTCCAGGAAAGTCGGTAAAAATACGCTGGTTTATGAAGGGGTCAGAAGTGTTGGAAAATCAAGGTAAATTCCGATAACCACCATAATATGATGCACGAATTTGGGCCTTTGGATCACGAGTGTACTCACTTCGTTTTCGTTCAAGTTTCTGCTCGCCACTTGTTGACAGTGAGGAGACCCTGGACGGTCCGTGGGAAGAATATGCGTGGCGGTGCCCTTCTTTTTTTTTCTTCAAGTTCCCTCCTCGTTCGACTTCTGGAGCACTGCACCACCGCTGGCTCGCGCTGGCACCCTAGCTAGTGTCACGATAGTGGCTGTCTATACGAAAGACACAGTGACACGTTATGCTCCACTAAAAAAAAGAGCACTGCACCGGTCTTTTGTCGCCTGTGTCAGCTGGATACTGCTTGACTTCCTCTAAAATCGCTGGCTAGCTACTTGGAAATGATCATCTGGTAGGCTGGTGCCTGGATTTGGCCTAGATGCTCCTCTCTCTCCTTGGACCTCAACTTAGGTAGCTCTGTGCCGTTGCTATCAATTATGCTCAAGGGCAACCAAATACGATGAAGCCAAAGGCACGCGTTTATCTGCACCTTCCTAGGCACGCGCCCGACCTTTGGCCAGATGTAAACTCGCAGCAAGCTGTAAATTGGCCTACACTGCTTCCCTTGGCCAAACTCTTACATGTCGAGTCCCTCCTCCTTGATGGGCGGAATGGTATATAATGTGCTCTGAGGAAGCAGAACTCCCTCATCATCAACGAGCCTTCCCCCTTCTATCCTTGTCAGCAAACTGAGCCTCGCGTCGCAATTTTTATCGAATGGACTCTCAAGACACCCTCAGTCTCCCTGTGTTCAGGAACCATGACGAGAATGGTCGACGACTAGAAACTCTGGATGCGCCCCAAGCTCCGCTACCAACAGAAGTCTCCACCCTTCTTTACTTCTCCCACGACGACGTCACCTCGACTACGATCTCTTCATACGACCTGGAAAGCAATACCACACGGGACTTATATCTCGTGGAAAGTCGGAAGGATACGTCGACCACCGTCAGTAGAATGTTAAACTCTACGCCCCAGCCTGTTGCTGTAATCAAGAAAGGGGCTCTACTGGGCGACAAGATCACTTTCGGCGAGGACGGATCCAGGTCCATGAGAGTTGGTAAATGGCTGAGGAAGGTAAAAGCGCTGAGTGCCTTGTGAGTGACCCCGCACCTACCCATCGATGCGCAGCTCTGATCCTTGTATCCGTCTTGTAGTCCAGTGTTGTTTGAAGCAAACGGCAAGTCGTATACTTGGACTGTCAATGAATTGCACCAACTCTTCGTTCGTACTTTCCCTGTTGCATTTTCTCATCTCTGAAATCCGCTCTACGAGTCTACCGACTTGAAAACGCCAATTGCTTGGTTTAAACGTTCAGGAAATTCACAACAGCCGAGTGGCGAGCCTTCTGCTTCATCCTCGATCGCCTTCCCATTCCCTCCGTCGTACTCCAAGATTGACCCATGGCCCATCTCCGCGTACCTCATCCTAGAGCCCCGCGCGCTCCTTGTTCAAGACCTTGTAGTCACTTCTTTCCTCATCCTCGAAGATGAACTCCGTACTCAACTGAGGCAAGAGGTGGACAAACGGGAAATTAGAGGCGCTGAGAGAGTTACTATGGGACGCCAAGATATGGTACATGGTGTTTCCGGTGGAATAGTTCCTCTCAACTTTGCATGATCAACGTAACGGTCTCTTTGATTCTCACATCATCCCTTTTGTCCACGTGATCGCCGCAGAATCCACTGTTCCGTGTTCGGGTCGCGCTCGCAACTTCAAGCCAGATCTGGCTTACTCGCCAGCGTATCGATTCGAGTGAGAATCAGCTATCACTCAACGGGGCCATGTGCATCATAGCTCTATCTCCACTGGAGGAGGATGTTTCAGCGCCGTAAGGCTTCTTTCCATCACTAGACTTCCCCGAGCCCCGAGCTTCCCCTTACGCTCTATTTCACGTACACTCATAAGCCTCGTTGGGGTTTTTTAGTCCACCCAGTGTTTCATTGCCCTTTTGAAGAGTAAACGTCAGAGAAGCTCGGTTAGTGGGCGTGCTCCTGTGCGATTAACTGCGTGGGGGTAGTTATCCTTTTTCCCTATAGCTTCTTTGATGCTCATCGGGTCGCCACAGCCGCGAGATTCTCCAATAGGGTTAGTAGAGATATAAAAGGACTAAAATCCTCTTGAATTCCTGCGTCCGCTGCACCCTTCTGAGGATACCCTCCAAGCTCGATGTTCCTTGAGACCGATGTGCAATTTCCTATTCTTGGCGGCTTTGTGAGTGTTCTTCCATCTACTTCGCCTTCTTCCATTCTGATATTTCCTGGCGTAGTGCTGCTATATATTCTTTAAGCGGTTCGAACCTACGCACCCGCTTATCCATCTAGTGTCCTTCATTGGCGTTCCTCTCGCTTGGTCTATCCTCATTATGGATCCTTCTCAGCAATCCTCGACTCCGGTCATTCGCACCATCGGCTATTATCTCGGAACACTTATAATATCGGTCCTTTCTTATCGCCTCTCACCACTGCACCCCCTTGCGAAGTATCCCGGCCCGATTCTATATAAAGCTACAAGATGGTGGCCAGCGTTAGTCAGCCTATCGGGAAAGCAACATCTCCGGTATGAAGAGCTACACAGACAGTATGGAAATGTCGTCAGAGTTGGTACGCTTCTCTTGTGTCCCCCAGCTCATGCTGCGATGCTGAACAAGAACTTGCAAATTAGGACCCAACGAACTATCCATCATCGATCCCGAAGCAATCAACCCTCTTATGGGGGCGTCAGAGCTTCCCAAAGGACCATGTGAACACTGCTCATGCTCCACTGATGCGTTCTCCATTAAGTACTTACGATTTCCTAAGGTTGGATCGGCCGTCAAGCAGACATGGAATCCCACAGTCTACCAGGTGTACAAACCATCGAAGAACATTCGAGGCGACGTAAACCTTGGAACAGAGCCATGAGTACTGCGGCTGTGAAAGACTATGAACTTGTTCTCGTCAAAAGGGTTAGACAACTTGCGAGTACCTTGTCCAAGCAACGGGGAAGTGTTGACCTTTCTCTGTGGATTAATCGTTTCACGTAACTCTTTGTCTTTTATCCATTCTGGTCATGCTGACGACCCCTGGCTAATTGATAGGTATGATTTTATGAGTGATATGGGGTATGCTCCACTTGATGCACTGCCAAGTTTCGTATCTCATGGCGGTCCTGTAGCTTTGGCGGAGGCTCCGAAATGATGCGGGAGGGTGACAAAGAGGGCCTGCTCAAGCTCCTTTCCAACGGTCTTCTGCGAGTCATATCTCTCTTTCACATTTAGCTGATGGTTAACGCAAGGCATATTGCGCAGTCAGGGCCTTTTCCTAGGTCACCTCCCGTGGTTATCACCGTACTACTTACTCCTTCCATACAACAAAGGACTTCGGGCGTTTCGACAGTTTGCCGCGCGCATGGCAATGCTGCGAAAGACTGAAGGTGCTACAACAAAGGATGTGTTCTACTACCTTGTGAGGGATAAACATCCTACGAGGCAAGGCCTTATTGATCCTGACTTCTGCTTTCGCATTCGCGTCTAGAATAATGAAGATGGTCGAGATAAAGTTTCACCTTCGGTGGCCGAAGTGGCTTCTGGTGGTGCGCTTGTCATCGTCGCTGGTTCGGATACCACGGCAACGACGCTGTCCAATATTTTCTACTTCCTCGTATCCCAGCCCCGAACGTGTGCACGTCTCCTTGAGGAGATTGAGCAATTTTTCCCCCAAGGGGAAGATTGTCTCAACCCATCGGTGCACGTTAAGATGCCTTACTTGAATGCTGTCATGTACGTTCCGTTAGCTCCGTTCGTAAGTCACTCTAGCTAACAATGTGACGTACTAGAAACGAAGCATTGCGTCTATTTCCTGCGGTTCCTAGTGGTAGTCAGCGGATCAATCCTTCTTCGTCCGAACCACGGTTAGTTGGGAAATAGTAAGTCGCCGTTCATCCAAGCGTCCATCAATTCTCACTTCGACGTAGTGAGGTTCCTCCAGGAACCAGTGTCATCATGCCTCACTACGTCATGCACCGTGACCCCCAACGATTTTCTCCGTTTCCTGACGTCTTCTTGCCTGAACGGTGGCTTCCGCGGGAACTGCAGGCTAAGCTTGAGCCGGAAATCTATGCACAAAGCGGTTCAGACAGTCATCTTATTCGCCACGATACCTCTGGATTCATCCCTTTCTCATATGGTCCCTCTAATTGTGCAGGCAAGAATTTGGCGTATCAGGTACGTAGACATTCACCTCCTCGTATACGGTCATTTCTTCAACGTTCGATGAACTCATTTGTATGTGTTTTTGAACAGGAAATGCGCATGGTGGTTTGCCTTCTGTTGAAGACCTTCCGAATGGAGTTTTCCTCGAAGCATCAAAAAGAAAACGCTGCGTGGGTTGAAGATTTAAATGACCACTTTATCCTTGTGAAGGGGAGCTTGATGGTCGATTTGAGCCTTCGAGGAGAGGCCCTTCTTTCTTAGTTATCGAAGTTGATGTCTCCCTTGGTGTAAAGCCAAAAAGTCAATGTATAAGTGCCGATGCCAGTAGGGCCGAAGTGGTCGACCCTGAAGGTCATGCCACGCTGGACTCGAATTGAAATATCTACTCTTTGATCACGTCGGACAAGCCACTTTTCTTATACTCATGTTTTGCGCATGTTCTCTCAATCTGTACGTCGACGTGTTGAACAAGGACCTGGTGTCGATCGTTGTGGCCAAAAGAACAATGGTTACCACACATGGTCGGAGGGTATATAAGGTGTCCCTTTACATACCCGTGACTCCTCAAGTACGTACGTGTGCCCCACACACCCCAGTCCGGGACTTGACGTGAACTTCAACGTTGACGTTAACCCCCATCATGTCGCTCTCTGCCTCTCGCCCACTCCCTAATTCTCCTTCTCCCGCGCCTTCAAAAGCGTCCTCTTCTCGACCATCTTTGCTGGCAAAATGGAACAAAGAAGCTCGTTCTTCAATCAGCAGCAAGTCTGCAGCTACTATTACCAATGTCAACGTCTTGATTTCTTTGCCTTCTCAAATCGGGCGACCTGTATCCACTGCCAATGAAAACGCACCCCCTTCGACGCGTCGGGATTCCTTCCTTCCAAGACCGAAGAAACGATCACATAAGGAGGTTGTTCCAAACGAAAACCTTGATGTAGATGCTCAAGACCGCTCTCGTACTCGACAGAGGACGGACTCCGAGTTGACTGTTAAGCCCAAGGACTCCTCTGGCACAGCGTTTGGACGACGTGACACTGACAGTCGCGTCGCAGATGCACGTGATGGTGTTGCCAACAAGGTCGCCGCCCAGTCTCGGCCTGGTCAGGCCCTTCGAGCATTGAAGGAACGCTTACGCAAAACGTCTCTTCCGAGCAATGCTCGGATTCCTACGGAGGATGTAGTGGCTCGCGCATACGATTCTTCCGGATCTCACTCGGGTCTGGATAACTTCGTTGCGACTAGCCCCACTGAGGCTTCGCAGGCTAGGTTGGAACAGGAAAGTCGTCAAGGCCTTAAAGGGGACGATGCGAGCCTGCTTTCTACTACTACGAACTTGGTCATAAGTAAACCAAAGCGACTTCAGCGCGCACCAAAATCCATTTCACTAAGCTTCGGCCCTCCGCTTACTACGCTTACCACTTCATCGTCTTCGCCTACGGGGCTTGTCGACGCTATATTCAAAGAGAACTCCGTGCTCAGAGCACGCAATACTGAAGACAGGATGCCCGTGCGGCACCAACGATCTAGAAGCGCATCCGCCGCTCAGACTTCACTTACCGCAATAGAGGAAACGCTCGACAAGAAGGGTATAGTCATCAAGAGATGTCCTGTTTTCAAAACTGCTACCTTAAAGCCAGAGGAGCTTCAGCTCGCGATTGTATTCTATGGTTCACCTCACTTTGAGATATGGGATGTCCGCGACGAGTAAGTCCCCTCTTACACCCCAGTATATCTTGCTTACTCACGTCGTATATGCAGCATTTTCCTGGCTTGGCCAGCGGAACTTCGCTTGAGCATAGACGACCCCGCTCGCTACGATTTCATAACCTTACATACGCCAGAGGTTGCTCGCATTGAGTTGCGTTGCCACTCCAAAAGCTACTGCGAAGACCCAGAGCACCAGCAACCCTTTTCACTCTGCGAATCCGAAACATGGTTTGACGTCGAGTTCTCTGGGGGCGTCTGCTGGGAGGGCCGCAGCTCTACGATCAACCCAGAGGCTGGAATCCATATCTCAACCGAGTGGACGAGGACTTATACACGCAGGCTCTCCTCTCCTCCTGAAAAAAGGGTATCGTTTGAAGAGCCAATTGGCAGAGGCCGACGGTCGTCGTCCGCTAAGGTCCCGCTACCCATGCCAGGTAACAGGGGATGGGCGATGAAGTTTTGGATTCCAATTCCTACACATCTTTTCACCAGGAGAGAGACCAGGTTGTTTGTTATCGAGTCTAGAGTGTGGCTAGCAGACGACAAGAGGGATCTTCCAATGGAGGAAAAAGCGCTGGTGGACACAGCTGAGATGACGATATCACACTTGAGGAGGGCGAGAGAGATGGCTTGATGGGGGTCACCGTGATGACAATGATGATGTTCACGAATTTTGTAGCTCGGGCCTGCGTCACGCAAGCGGCAGCACTATCCCAACTGTATCATTATTACTAGATATCCTCTACTTCCCTTCGTTACTCGCCTATGCATACGCTCTTTATATCCACTTCCTGTGGAAGATGTTGGAGACACGAAAGCCTTGCTTGAGATGGTCTGAGGACCCTCTCGACGCCCTCGTCACGTGGTGCAGGGATGCGAGCCACGCGTTCGAACTTCGAACGCGATCAACTTCAACCTGGACCACACTCATCACCACATGCGGCGCTCACAAACTCTTGCCTTGAAGCATCATTCAAGGCCTTCAATCGCAACATACGACGAACTCGGGGCGATACGCGAGTCAGATTCTCCGGAGGACGCATTTCGACGTCAGATGATAGACAAAGATCAGGAAATTAGAGAGGCAAGTTGTCCAAAACTCAAGCGACGGCTACAGCTCGCTGAACGACCGTTCGTCGGAATGCTAGCTTACCAGCCGGATAAATATGCTGAACGCCCGCATCGAAGAACTTACAAAGGATCATCAAGCAGTCGAAATGATCCTCGAATCAACGCAAAAGGATAACGCAGATCGTATGGCGGAAATAGAGTGGCGAGTACCGCTCTTTCGCTCGCTGACCTCTAGTCTGGTCTGATTAACATATCTTATAGCCATGCTAAACGAGAGGCGCGGTTGGAGAGAGAGCTAGCGCGCTTCGCGGGAGAGCAATGGGAAGTGCGTCATTTTTTCTTCTTCTGACGCGTTATGCAGTTAACTAACTACCGTACAGAAAATGCTAGGTATACCCACAGTCCAGGAACTCATGTACGGCAAGGCCCATTTCTCCGATGCCGAGTCTGCGTCCCCAGTGGCTCGCTCCGTTGGACTTCCTGCGTCACACACACATGGGCGCCATCCATCTCAAGCCTCCCAGGCAGACTCAGTGGCATCTTCTCAATCCCCACAACAGCGAAAGCAGACACGCATTGAAGACCTACGGAACATGATCCTGGCTATGGAGCAGAGGCAGGATGCCCGCATGGGTAAGTTGGACCAGAAAATCCAGGAAGCGGAAGCGGAGAGCAAGCGGTTCGAAGAGCTCCGCAAAGAGGTTCAACCATTAGCGCCGTGACCTTGGCCATGTATCATGCATCATGGCTGATTACGATACTCACGATCTCCCTCTATCTTGCCTTTGTAGCACTATCTGTCTTGGATAACTGTATGACCAGTTCCCTTCCTCTTTCCTCGAAAACGCGCGATGAAAACTCGGTTACCGCCCTTATAATAATTCTGCTGATGCATTTCGGACATCAGGCCCTGTCGCCAGAGGTCTGAATTCATCGAAGACCTTCGGTGGTAGCCGAAGCCATGTCCAGCGGTCTATGATTCCATGACTCCTCGGGAAGCGGTCAACCACCCCGCGTTCCATTCAATCTTGCCGATCTATACATGCGCATAACCCCATAACCCGTGCTCACTGAGCACGTTTGCCTATGTCTTCTCCCGAAAATGGTGTTGCCGCACCATGCTCCAATCGGATCCTTCGCAACTACTAAGGTTTTCTTCTCGAGTGGGTCAGTAAACGGCCACCTTAGGATCAAATGCTCATTTGGGAGAATTGCTGCGTTCTCTTGCAAGCCATTTCGATGTAGCAGAACCCTTGGTGCTTGGCTAAAATTACGATTTGCTGTTAGCATTCGCCGCTACCTTCGGAAAGCAGGGTCAAGAACTACTTCTACCACGAGTAGCGTCGGTGAGTCCTTCACGCTTCGTTTAGCCTTTGACGGAGCTCCTCGTTTGCTCTAGCCCTGCTGACCAGTGGTTCTCTAGCTTCCTGCCGACGTTGTCGTACTGCGGCTATACGCTTTCAATTCACGCAAAGGCAGAGTCTTCATGTCTCATAATTTTGACATAGGTACTGTGTGCTACACCCGACGTTGGTGGACAGAAGTCACCGGTCGAAGGGAAGGTTCGACGTCCGTGTTGCTTGCCGCTACGAATTGGACTCGCGTCCAGACACTTGGCCAACGGTATAAAACTGCCAAGAGTCCTGAAGTATCTAGACATCATCTCGCCTTTCAATTGCTCTTCAACAGAACAATTTAAACACCCTTTTCGCATTCAGCAACTCGACAGAGATGTCTACAGTCATCGTGCCAATCGTGTTCCTAGCCATCGGGATCGCTATATCAACTGCTCCCTTCAAGAGTTTGGCCTCCGCCATCTTCAAAGTTATATCCCAATTGAGGGCCGCGTTCTTTGATTTCTTGGTAAGCATGCCCTTCTCGCTCTGTGGCCCACCTTGCTGACATTCCTTCGCAGGGTCCCAATTTTTCTCCTTCTGAGGTCGGAAAACCTTTGACGAAGTGAGTGACCCAACTTCGTTATCAAATCTCCCTAACCCAGTTTCCTCTAGATCGGAGGTTGTCTCTCTCTACCCGGAGGGAAGTTGGCAGCGTTCGGCCTTTGATAATTATACTTCCGTCCTCCTCAACGAGGACCTCATTTTCCCTTGCATCTATGCCACCAAAGGATACAACGGCGACGAGCAGCGTTTCGTCTTCGTCGACAGTGACGACCTGTCCGACCCCCGTCATATCAAAGCTCTAGCCAGCGGCCTGTCGGAGTACCTCCCACAAGCCAGATCCCTCGGTCCCAACACATCCCTCGTACTTCTTGCAAAGGAAAACTCTACGCCACGAACGATGGAAGAGTACAATGATGGCTTCTGGAGGTTGCTCGACGGTCTGGCTAGACTCGATAGGAAGCCCTGGCCTTCGAACATTCCACAAGACATCGACACTGATCGCTGGTGCTTCTGCTTCGGCGGAGAGCCCTTCTTCAGCGTCGTTCAAACACCTGCTCACCAAGTCCGCCAGTCGAGATACGCTAAAGGCGTTACCATTGTCTTCCAGCCGAAATGGATATTCGATATCCTCTTCAGCAGCGACGCCAAGCGCGCTGGGGCGTTGAGCAAAGTGCGATCGTTGTTGGCGAAGTACGACTCTATTTCTGTGTCCCCGGAGTTAAAGAACTATGGAGATGAAGGGTCGCGGGAGAGCAAGCAATATTTCCTGCTGGATGAAAATGTTGCCGCCGATTGTCCGTTGGACCAACTGGCTAAAAATTGATGGTAGAGTGAGCTGGAGCGTCAAGCTGTTGATTTAGAAGACAGTGAGTTTGTGGTTGGCCTAGTGATCTGGAGTTAAATGCTAATGATGCGCTCCCGTCGCCAGAAGACCTATACTACGAGTTTCTGTTTGACACCTCCCAGTCTTCCCACCGTCCGCCTACGACTAGTTGTTACAAACCGTACTTCAACCTTTGTCCTGTTGATAATGAATCGTCATAGAATTCACATTTAGTGCTTGCATCTTGAATTTTCATCCGGTTGCTTATCCTATCACCGGCAGTGTCTTCTTGTTTGGATCATAATATTTTGTGAAGGCTCGTTAGCACAATTATATACAAATATTCCTATTTTTCGACCGTCACGTAGCAAGCTGGATGGGACATCGTGTACGCTTCGGAGTATCCTCCTTCAGAGATCAGTCACGTTCGTACCAAGCCAAATGTCCCTTTATTGAATGAGTGATGGGGTTCACGTTCACTTGGTGATGCAGAACCTGCTGATCTTTTTGAAGAGCGCTGAGAGACCAAAGGCTATAAAAACACATACATTGAACAAAGCTTGACGTATCGCGTGACTGATTTCGGCGAATGCATCGCTTTGATCACACAATTTCAGAGGGGCCTACGGCAGTGCTTGATGCTGCCCCGGCGGTTTCGTTATTACGACAAACTTGGGCTCAGGTGGTAGGTCACTAGATCAGACATGTGGAGAAATTAGAGTGTCGTGTGAGAGAGCAGATGCTTTCGGAGGGCAATCGACATACGTGCCTGTGTATATATACTGTGCACTCCACCACCTTTCGGGGATGTCGAAACACCCCAGGAGGTACGTAAACGTTGTGCTCTTCCCATGCCCCCGTAACAACTGTTTACTCGAGCAAAAGTTTGGATTTTGATATATTAAAGAAGAACATGGGAACGCGGAGAAACGGAGATAGCGATTGAATAGCCATAGCCATTCTACGGGTGGGGAAACATTGACATCGTCAATAAAGCCAGTGATTGAGCTCTGAGTAGCGAGGGGGAACGCAGAGGATATAAGTCGTTAGGTCGTTGAAAGCGAGTGGTAGGGTATGGAGCGAGCAGACAACTGAGGCATGGAATCATGGATCCTTGCTGAGCTTTCCTTAGCTGCAACGTTTCCTTATGGGGTACGCAAAATTCGACGTGGCTCGAGATGGGACCCAGCTGGACCAGCACAATCAGGACATGAGCGGGTGGGTTTGAGTGAGTTTGGTTCGCGTGCTTAGGGCCTAAATCTGCGCAAAATATGCAGAGACCAGCTCGTCAAACCGATTTGGGTGTTCACAAAAATTTGAGTATAAATTCTGAGCGCACCGATGGTGGGGTCTACGCTGGACCGGGACTTCTGAGCGAGCTGCGTACTCGAGATCGAGACTTTGCGTTCCCTTACGATAGGCTCTAGCTCTGTGAAGGCTTAAACCGCGTGACGAAGAAGCATGTCCGGTGTATCCTGAGCCTTCCTGCGCATCTCCCGGTGTGAAATCACTGGGGCCACTACATGAGGACCCCATCGAAGCATTGTGACATGTACCAGGACCCGAGGAGCTCGAGTCCATAGAATTTACGATGACCGTGTCCCGTCCCGTGAGATCAGGTGTTACACCAAGTTGGCGTCCTATGACAGGGTACGCAGAAAGGAGTTGGATCAGTAAGTCCTCTGATTTTTTTCCTCTTGGACGGGCCTTCTCAATAGCCCCTACAGAGCGTGATGATGGCCGAGTCGTTTGAAGAGGCCCTGCGTGTCATGGGTCATCTCAGAAGCCGCCCCGACGTATCTGGTGAGAATTGGGGTCCTGAGTTGGAAAAACGTAAGGAGCTAAGCGCGAGAAAAGCGTGCGCTGATGATAGGTGAAGCTTGTAGATTTTAGGCTCGGAGCAACAAAACATAAGCTCAAAGGTAGGATTGAGGTTGAAGACAATCAGGCACCGAGGAGTAGGCGCCTAAGGATATAAAAAGAGAGTAGGGTCGGCAAACAAGCATCAACAAAAGATACCCCACAAGGACTGTCGAATCGCCCTTTTCTTCATCTTGACCTCTGACCACCATGTCCTCCGACCTCATGGACCATTCAACTCCCCTACCACCGTCGAAGCTGGGGGAATACACCGTCATCGAAGACATTGCCGAGGGTACTTTTGGCAAAGTTAAAAGTATGTGGCTACGCTTTCTGATCTCAAAGCCGTTCGCTGAGGACTTACCCCTGCAGTGGCCGTCCATACTGTCACTGGACACAAGGTCGCTATGAAGTTCATATCAAAAGCAGTCATACATCAATCGAAGACGAAGGTCCGAGTGCAGCGCGAAGTCGAGTACATGCGTAAACTGCGACACCCACATATAGTGAAATTGTGAGTTTGCCCTTATGCTGTCTCTATGGCAGTATCTGACCGACACATCAATGAGCTAGATACGAGGTTATATCTACCCCAATGGACATCATCATCGTCCTTGAATACGCCGGCGGAGAACTCTTCAATTACATTGTCCACCATGGTCGAATGCCCGAGCAGCGTGCCCGGCGATTCTTTCAGCAAATTGTCTCCGGAGTAGAGTACTCTCACCGACTTGGGATCGTTCATCGCGACCTCAAACCTGAAAACGTTTTATTGGACGACGACCTCAACGTCAAAATTGCCGACTTCGGCTTATCCAATGAAATCATCGATGGCAGCTTCCTGAAGACGAGCTGTGGCAGCCCTAACTATGCCGCTCCGGAAGTTATCAGCGGCCAACTATATACTGGCCCCGAAATCGACGTTTGGAGTTGCGGGGTTATTCTCTATGTTATGCTCTGTGGGAAGCTACCATTTGAAGACGACGATGTAACCACGCTCTTCTCAAAAATTACTCGTAAGTTCCAAGAAGCTGCTCACGATCGCTATCCCTGACGTACTTTGCAGAGGGTATCTATTCCATACCGCACCATGTTTCCTCAGACGCCAGAAATCTCATTGCCTCCATGCTGGTGGTCGACCCATTAAAACGGATCACGATTCCCGATATCATTGAACATCCTTTCTTTGTCGTTGATCTCCCACGTTACTTGACTCCCCTCCCTCCCCCGCGCGGTCCGCTCCTCGGAACCCTTACATCCCTCGTCGCGCCTCCGAAAGTACTTGATTTCGAATTTATCGAAGGCCTGGGTAGAATAGAAGAAGATGTTGTCGCTGAGCTCGCCAATCGCATGTCTGGAGTTGACAAAGACGACATATGGGAATGCTTGAGGCGTGACGACGGCGTTCAGGGTAATGCCGTAAAGGTGGCATATCTCTTGCTGCGGGATAAACGAAGGCTTGGACGAGATTGTGAGTATCGTAAGCATCTTCCCGCTTCGCATCTTCTCATGATGCTGCCCAGTGGCCGATTTTGAAGAACAAGAGCGAGACGCGCAATTGGCTGCCATGGATGTGAGTGGGTCTTTCTTCGCCAAGCTCCGCTCCCATTTCTCATATTCTTTGCAGCCGCGCAACGCCCTCTCTCCAGCCGCTCTCTCCCCAGGCGGCGGCGACTTAGAGGAGAATCCGTTTGAGGCTGAGTTCAACGGCGAATACGAAGATGAAGCTGATGAAGATGACGATCCCTTCTCTCTTATGCCAGCTGTCGAGAACCCCGAAATTAATAACTTCTCCGTCTTGAACACTTCTCTACCCGAGCAGCTTCCCGAGCAGCATCACCTTACTTCCTACATGTCCGCCAAACGTTCTTGGGCTGGGAATAAAGAGAAGAAGCAACACCGGACTAAGTGGCATTTTGGCATCCGAAGCCGAAGTCCGCCGATGGAGGTTATGCTCGAGATCTATAGGACTTTGAAGGCACTTGGGATGGAATGGAAGGAGAAGAAGAGTCTTGGTGGTCTTGGTGGCGTTCGCCCCCGCAGGGGTACTGGCACTATTGAGCGTGTCCGTGATATGGATGGTCCTGGTCATGTTGACCACAAAGCAGCCACTGGCGTTTACTTTGTTGAAACCCGAGCACGGGTCCAAGACGTTGTCGTACGTTCTTTTCTTCTGTTTCCTGCTCTCGGGATTAATGTCTTCTACCGCTAGGTTCTGATGAACCTCCAGTTGTATATGGTCGATTCCATCAACTACCTCGTTGACTTCCACCACAAGAAGTCGTATCGAGCATCGACCGAGCCCGGCGCTGGCAAATTCGACATGGCCGTCTTCGATCCCCTGCTCTCCGAAACTAGTAGCGACTCGGGTCGCTCCATCAACAAGGACACCAACTTCGTCAAAGATGATGATATTGTTTCTCCCTTCGTTTTCATGGATGTCGCCTGCCGGCTTATCCTTGAGCTCGCTGGGGGAGGAGAATGATTGACTTTCATCGCCATTTCTTGTCATTTCTTGGCATTTGTATGTATCATCTTCACGCTTTTATACGACCCTTGAGCTGTTGTTTTTTCTTGCTATACCGCCATGCCCTTCTTCGTTTCTACCACCTCGTGTCGAGGTTTAGAGCTTGCTTTTTTGTTATGTACGGCTGGAAATCTGTGTAATGCTGAGAGTCGTTGTGTTCTTGTACGACCAGATGTGGCCTTGGCCTATCCTTCTCCCATCCTTCTCTTTCATCTTTTCTCTTGCTTTAATGCGCCTCTTGCCTTTATTAACCTATGTACTTAGATTGTTTTATATACATCCTATGACTGTATCAGTAGTGTATTTACCTCGTTACCTAGTGTAGGTGGCGACTCTAGCTCGCTATTTTTTGAGTTATGTTGTCTCTGGGCACGATCATCTCATGTCAACGCAGACATGCCCAGGACTCGATCCCCATGGGAAAGACGGCGGCCTCTGATCATGGGAGGTACCTCGAAATAGTATGCCTTTCCGCATGGATGTTCAATCCTTTATAAGACGGGAACGACAGCTACCCAGGCCCGCTTGATTCAATCATCCACAGCCATGACCACTCCTATCAATGACGCCCAAGGACTGCTCTTTGTGTACTCAGAACCTGGGCCTAATGTTCCGGAGGATAGGTTCAACGGTACACCTTTCCCGTATCCTGCAAATAATCGTCGCTGACTTCTTGACCCCAAGCGTGGTATGACACCGAACACCTACCTCTTCTCTCCAGCATCGTCCCAGGCATCCTGGGAGCGACGAGATACAAAGCCGTCGACGGCAGAACACCTTCTTGGTTAGCTCTCTACGAGTTGACTTCGCCATCAGCGGTATCAAGCGATCTAGCTCAGAAGGCTGCTGCAGCAGCATCGGAGAATGAACTAGACATCAAAGCCAATCTGGCCATGCTCAATCGTCGAGTCTTCTCGCTTCGGCGTACCAAAATTCGCTCGGAGGTGGCTGGGCTACCCGACTTGCCTGAAGATGCGACGAAGCCACCCAGCAAGTTCGTTTGTGTTGTGATGATGAAGCCATCCGAGCAGAAGAGCGTTGATGATATCATAAAGTGGTATGATGGAGAACATATGGATCTGTTCGCGAGGACACCTGGATGGATCAGAGGGAGGTTGTACGAACTCGTAGCAGGGCCCATGGAAGGAGCTGGAAAGCCGGACCCAGCAGTTTCACCGAACTTGAGCGTTACCTTCCTTGCTCTTCATGAATTTTCGACGGTCGAAGGAATAGGCGGCAAGGAGATGTTGGAGTCCATCGGGACGCCTTGGGCAAAGGAGGTTATTGCCGATGTGGGGCCAAACCTCGAGCAGCGATTGTTTGGATATTATAGCCAGTTCGTAAAGGAGATTTAGCCTAGCAGAGATTGTGCTCGTCGTTCCTTGATATGCATAGGAGAAGCCTTGAGATTAATTTGGAAAGTTAACTACAAGATTAGTTGTACATTAGTCAAAGATTGTCCGTTTCAGTCCGAGCATTGTCAGCAACAAGAGAGCAGTGTTCGCAGAAAGAAAAAAAAAACTAACGGGTCCAGGCTTGATTGAGGTTGTTATCGGTACACTGCCATGTCTGGACTTGGTTGCCGCTTGTGAAGTTGCCATCCGTTACATCGAGGCAAAGCCCTAAAGCACCGACTCAATACATAGGGAGGAACCTACTATGAGAGCTACTCACCTTGTCCTTCAAGGGCAATACGATCGTCACCAGTGAGGTACCACTGCTGAGCGGGAAGGTTGTCGTAACACTGCCAAATTTTCATACCGACTCCGTTCGCCGGCGCTGGGAACGGGAACAAATCGTTCCTGCCGTCAATGGAAAGATTCAGAGGTAAATATGGGGAAGGAAGACTCACTTGATCCGGCGTCCAGACAAAAGCTCGTACCAGCTAGCTGAACCTTGGTCGATCCTGGTTTGATGATCCAGTTCTGAGCGGCAGAGCCGTTACAGTCGTAACTGAGAGATGGGCAAGTAAGAACAGCAAGGCTCAAGCAAAGAGTATTGGGGCTGGACATACATTTGTACAGGCGTGCCATTCGCGACAATGTTACCCCGAACATCAAGGCATTGGTACCCGTTTCCTACAGGATGAATCTGGGATACATCGGTAGGGGGGAACGTGCCAGATGGACAGAACCTCGTTAGAATTAGGACAACACAGAGATATACATCAAGGATGGCAAGACATACGTGACTGTAAAGCCGATATTATCCCCTGGACACTGGTGCATGGGCAGTTTTGGGGCCACATCGGTGGGAGGTGGAAAAGTTGTTGGAATCGACGGGAGGGAGAATGCAGATGTACAGTTGAAGATATCACAGATGGCGTCGGTGCAAAACCCGTTTGGCTGAGGAACGTGTCAGCACTGCGTAGGTTATTGGGTAAAAGAGATGCGTTACCTGAACCGCATGAACAGCAATGTTGACACCCATGTTGAAATGAGTAGGGTCTTTAAGGATATAGTAGTAACCATTCTATAAAGTAGATGCACGTGAGCTCAAGCATGGGCGAGGGTCGAAGATTCAACACGAACCTCCAAGCGGAAGACAGCTTCAGTAGCTAAACGGCCGGTTCCCATGCCGCCGTTGGTGCTACTATAGAACGAGCCGCTATAGTTGTTGGGGACGATCATGCTGACACTCGAGAGCCTTGGTATAGACCTCTGAGGAACAGCACTAATATAGAGTGTGATATCGGTCGGGCAGAGGTTGTTGATATACAAGGCTCTGTCCGCGAGAGCAATAGCGGGGAGAAGAAAGAGCGCAGCTAGACGTAGGATCGTGAGCATGATTCAGTTGAAATTTGTATGAGTACCATCGCCTTGTCGGAAAGCCTCCTTTTAAGCAAGAACCGCAAATCCCACATCGACGATGCATCGCCGCTTGAAGGCTCCGTAGACTTCGGTGGCAGCGTATGGTAGAAAGTCTAAGATGTTAGTAGTAGGTCGAAGGATGGTCGAAGGACGTTCTATTAGAGCGGGGTAAGCTCGCGCAGTCCCCGAGGGAGAGTTCCAGACTATTCGGAGAAATCGTGTGCATTTCTAGGGACATGCTGGAGCGATCAAGACCGTTTGGACGGATCAATGTCCCCGCGACATATGCGAGCCGACCGTGAGAGTGGACCGGAGAATGAGGAGGTCAATTTGGCGATTAAAAACTAAGCGAATGGGTACACATCAGCTAAGTATCGTCCATATTCAGTGAGGAGGATAGATCGTTCGATAAGATTAATGGATCCAAGCTTGGTTACCGTCGTTATCGGTGCACTGCCAAGTCTGAACTTGGTTCCCGTTTGTCAGATCCCCTTCAGTTAAATCGAGGCAGAGTCCTGGAGGGACGGGAGAGTCAATACGTGCAGTGAGCTGTGCGGATAGACTCCTGCTCACCTTGTCCTTCGAGAGCAATACGGTTGTCGTCGGTCAGGAACCATTGTTGAGCGGGAAGGTTGTCAAAGCACTGGAAGATCTTCATTCCGACACCGTTCGCAGGTGCTAATGTTGAGTTGACAGTTAGACCTGGTCTGACATTGCTGGATGCAAAGACAGCTCACCCGATCCAGCATCAAGACAGAAATTGGTACCAGCTAGCTGCACCTTAGTAGACCCAGCGTTGATAACCCAATTCTGCGCGGCTGAGCCATTACAATCAAAACTGTAGATCGGAGGAAATTAGCAAAAGCAGATGTTGAGTATATGGAGCAGGGGTGACACGTACATTTGAACAGGCGTGTTGTTTGCGAGTTGACCACCCCGAACATCGAGGCATTTGCTTGTACTGGCCTGAGGATGTATTTGGAAGGAGTTATCAGAGGGGAATGAACCGGAGGGACAGAACCTTCATAACGGGATTATGAGCACCTAAGTCGAAGCAAATTGAAGAAAATTAGCTTACGAGACCGTGAAACCGATGTTGTCGCCTGGGCATTGATATAAAGGTGGCTGGGGCGGAGTCGCCGTCGCGGGAGGGAAGTTGGATGGAATTTGCGGCAAGTTGAATGCAGGTACGCAATTCGCATCATCGCAAGTGATGTTAGAGCAGAAGCCGTTGGGCTAGTAGGTCAGGTTAGTCGGTATGTCGTCCTGAGGGTGGCGGAGCGTTACCTGTACTGAATGCGGGCTGATGGTCACACCCATGTTGAAGTGGCTAGGATCCTTGAGGACGTAATAATAGCCATTCTGTGGAGATATGTAGATATGTTAAGCATGCTTGAAAGATGGATGAACGTATCACCACATACCTCCAAGCGTAAGACAGCTTCAGTAGCTAGACGGCCAGTCCCCTGGCCTCCATTCGCGCTGCTGTAGAAGGAGCCGTTGAAATTGTTCGAGACCGACAATGTACGACTCGAGAACTTTGGCAAGATCGGTTGAGGGGCTGCACTGATAAACAGACTGATATCGCTGGGGCAGAGATTGTTGATGATGAGGGATCGATCCGCGAGAGCGATGGCCGCAAACAACAACAGCGAAAGGGTGGAAAGACGGAACATCTTGAGACTGACTACTGACTGCGCTGAGTGAGTGCTTTATTCTGGGCATTCGCTCCAGCTTTTAAGCAAAACTGGCAATCCCACATCGACTAGACATCGCCGTCTGTATGTCCCGGAGAGTTCGTTAGGATTGAGAAGCGAGAAGGGCTTAATCATCCCACTTCCTAGGGATACAGCAGGAGCATTGGCAAAAAATAGCCTACGCACAAGGCTCCAGGTTGTGCCATCGCCGAAAAGGAAGATCCAGGGAGCCCGGAGAAGCGCAAACATTTTTAGACAACAGACGGCACCAAAGTGTTGAGTTCGCGGGGTAAGCGAAGCTGTTTCAACGGATAAACGCCCCCGTCGGCCTCAGCAGAGAGATATTTCTAGCCAGAAGATTCGGGTTGATTTCGGCTGGAGCAAGTCATTCCTTTCGAGGCTTCATTAATCGTCAACCGCGACAAAATGCACTGACATGCCGCATGATACATGAGCGCTTGAGCATCGAGCTGAAGTATGAGTCACTCACAGCCGTGACAGATGGAGCCAATGCTTGGTATTCTAGACAAGTTCGAGAAGTCCTCGCGGCCTAAAGCTCGGGGGTTTAAGTCACAGTTTGAACGTTGACGGGGTAGTGTAGGCAGCAAAGATATTCTAGCAGGTTGACGCTGCTTTTAAGTGAAGGAACAGTAGCAGGTACACATGTGTACAGCCTCGATTAGAGTATGAACAAAGTATGAAGGAAGTTCGGTTTTGGGCGCTTAGAACATTGGGCGCTTCCCCATCCTGAACTGGGATCAACGTCAACTTCCTGTTCAACGACGTACAAACGACGTCAATGTGCTAGAATGGTGAGCCTCCGAGTCCATCCAGTGCACCACCAGCTCCTCGCCTGACTAATGACCCAACTTCAGTTCGGTATATTCACTGATCATAGAGCTCAGAAAATTATTGATGAACAAATTGCTCAACATGAGACTGCTATCCAATCCTTGAGAAGTCGCCGGAATACGTACAGTGCTGTGTCCAAGCTACCCATCGACATTCTCTCACTTATACTCGAGGCCGTGAAACTCCACGACTTCTCTACGGGAGCGAACACCAACATACTTGGGGTCTGTCAGCAGTGGCGAAATATTGCACTGGAACTCCCGTCCTTTTGGTCCTTGATCGATGTCGATGAAGACTGCCCTCTCGAAGCAATCCGACGATCGAAATCTACCCTTCTGCATGTTTCTTGCAATCTAGAAACAACTCGTGCTTCCCAAGAACTCTTCCACGATTCAATTAGAATCGTCATGGCACAGAGCGAACGCTTTGAAGATTTTTCACTCAAATGCCATGGCTTCAGTGATGATTTCACGGTCAATGAATTTCTCAAAATTGTAGCCAGATGCCGCGCTCCGAGTCTACGTCGCCTGGTTGTTCAAGCGACATCCCTTTTGCGCCTGACAAGGGAGATCCTTTTTGCCGACCTCCAATCCCTCCATATCCTCCGGCTCACACGCGTCATTTTCCCGTCCGATTCTATTCCCCATATTCCGTCGCTCCGCTCACTCGCTCTGAACGATTATTATAGTGAACATTCTCTGTCACTTCCTTGGATCATCCAGCTTCTTCGCAAGACTCCCAATATAGAGAATATAAGACTTTCCGAAATAGCATCCCCAAACTTCATGGACATTCCAGGTCCTCTTCCTGTCTCTCTTCCTCACCTAACACGTCTTTCCACCGTGTCGAGAAGCACGACGGAGTCTAAGCTCTATGAGTATCTTGACTTCCCGAGTTTCACAGCCATTGAAGGGCGCTTCAGCGACTTCGACTATGAATCATCAGAACCCCTTTACCTAACAAGCTTAAGGCACCTTCTATCACGGCTTACGTCCGGTGCCATGCCAGCCTCGTTCGAGAGAATCCAGATTAGCTCGTACAGCGAAATCGATGAATTTGGGCTTGAGCTGTGGCCGACTAGTGCCACGAGCCCCTCCGTCATCTTTTTACTACCCTTGGACTTAACAAAGCTGGACTTTTATGCTGGACTCTGCTCCAGCATCCCCTTGGACCGTGTCCTAGAGGTCACATTTACAGACGGAAACGATCTCAAAATTTCTGAAGCTTGGTCAGAGCTGTTTCCTAAATTTACAAACATGAAAACCCTCACAATCATAACCCATGAACCGTCGGTGTTATCCCCTCTACTAGACACCTCCAGTGGTGGGCCTCATAATCCGAAACTCGAGGTTTTATCCTATCAAGGGATGATATTCGACGACGAACCGACTCTAGAAGGGATCTCAAACCTTGATGACCTTTCCAAGGTGGAAATCGATGCCTTACTGAAGGAAGCGCTGTCAATCAGAGACGTAGACGAAAACCACCCATGTCCATTTTCCTCAACGGCCGGCCTCATCGAAAGGCGCCGCGAAATGGGCGTCCCAATCAAGAAAGTGATCATTCGGGAATGCGAGGTCACTGCGCGACAGGTGGATATCCTTAAAAGATACGTTGAAGTCGACTGGGATGGAAAAATCGATGGTCTCAGGTTGTAGTTAACCGTGGACCTAAGGTAGAATTGCTTATGTGAATCATGTTAGTTTACAATGAACGTTGATCCGAGTATCTACGACCATTCAACAACGAGATGGGGGAGGTAGTCTACTAAATAACGGGTAAGTATATAGTATGATCCAAAATGATTCCGGGCATGCGGTGGTATCTTTATGACAAGTGAGGACAGGAGTACCTCTCATCATTCTCTACCGCTACCGACGTACGGCAACAATCCCATCCCAGTCGACTTCGACATATCTTTTCAAAAGATCGACCTGTCGCGCGGTGATCTCGCAGTTACGAATAATAAGTTTCTGGATCGGAACCCCCATTTCGCAGCGTCTACGGAGTAAGGCAGTCGTTGAAGGGAATGGACACGGACGTTCTTCATCAACAACTCGAACCAACACTTCCTCCTCCATTAAGCCGTCGATTTCCGCGCTTAAGAACTCGTTCATGCTTGATGCCCCTTCTAGAGCTGGATCCTCGTAGAATACCATCCACCCGTAGTATAAAACTTCGAGTTTCGCATTACATGGTGCACCTCTTGAGGTTGTCAACAGAGGAGAAAGCACGGACTGTTCCTGGGATCTAATTTCAAGGGTCTTCATGTTAGACAGTTTGGGAAAGAGATCTGACCACGCTCTAGAAATTGTGGGATCCCTTCCGCTTTCAAATGTGACCTCTAAGACACGGTCTAGTGGTATGGCGGCACAGAGGCGAGCATAAGAGGCCAGGCTTGACGGGTCCATGGGTATCCAGAAGCTGACGGAGGGGTTCTTGGCACCGGCTGTCGAAAGCTTAAACACGAATCAGGATGTTTCGTGGTCTACATTGATGGTTATTTTTTCAAACGAGACTGGCATGGAACCAGACGTAAGCCGGGATACTAGACGCCCCAAGTTGGTTAGATAGTAGCATCCTAATGATTCATCGTCGATGAGACGGAAGACCGCAAAGATCTCGATGGAACTCGGAAAGTCGAGGTATTCATACAGCTTGGCCTCCATGGTGCTTCTCGAATATACCACAAGACTTCTTAGGCGAGGAAGAGGGACAGGCAGAGGACCCGAAACGTCCATGGGATCGGCAGATGCTATTCGGTCAAGGGATATACGCTCGACGTTGGGAGTCTTTCGAAGTAACTCGATAATCCAAGAAAGCGACATATCGTCGATTTCATGGTAGCCGTCCATAACGAGGGAGCGTAGCGAAGGAAGATCGGGAATATCTGGTGGGAAATGAATGCCGTGAAGGCGCAAAACATGGAGAGAGGGGACACCCTTGAAAGGAATTGCCCTTGACAGGCGATGGGTCGGCAAAGACAGCACCCCAGCTTCGATCGTTAAGTAGCGGAGAAGCGGGGCGTCAAACAGGGAAACCACGTCAAGAAAGTCCTCAGCCGATTCGTCATGTAGATGACTCAGAGTGAGAGAAAATTCTTCCACCTGGTGCCTATAGTTCATGACCATTTGTAGCGAATGCCAAAATGCGTCGTCGCCAACGGGAGACATCATCAAGTTGCAATGTACACGCAAAGGTGTTGATTTAGATCGTCGTATGGCTTCAAGAGGGCAGCTTTCGTCTATGTTGATCATAGACCAATAAGGCGGATAGTCCAAGGCAATGTTTCGCCAATGCCGACAGACGCCAAGTATGTCGGTAGGATCTTCTCCCGCGGTGGTAAAGTCATGAAGCCTCACGGCCTCGAATATCAGTGAGAGAATTTCGATGGGTAGCTTTGATATTGCGCTGTGCGTATTCCTGCGGGTTTTTAGAGCTTGAATCGCAGTTTCGTGCTGAGCGATTTGTTCGTCAATGACTTCCTGAGCCGCGTAGTCCGTGAATATGCCTTTCTACAAATGGATTTTTGGTCAGAGGTCGGCGTCAAATTTACTGGGCGGAGGCATCACCATAGTAGCACGTAAGAATCGGCTACAGCGAGGATGGTCAAGTGGCCACTGGAGAATTGGTGGTGATGGAGGAACAAAGGCCAGTGGGCCTTGAGTGGCCCAAGCACCCAAGCGCCCAAGTGGAACCATCGAATCAGGAGTCAGGGGCACTCCCTGACTTGTCCCTGACGCGGGTGACTCCTTAACGCGGAGCCTTGGACGGCTTGAATTCCAACCACATACCCTCGCCCTTGGCTGTTCTTTCCGCTCAAATAGCGATACCTTCCCCGCCACTTGATTACAACCTTTGAGAACCAGACCAACAAGTCCTGCGAACGATGTTATGTTTTACGTTGCGCTCGATGCTGAAATTCGTCGTGAAGATGATCATCATGCCTCATCCAGTGCGTTCATGTTTTTCGTTTTCAACCCCGTCACTAGCTAATACCACTGATATCTTACGCAACTATTAGGAAATAACAATACCGCCTTCTTGTCCAGACCCACTCTATCGGATTCCCAGAAGCAATTCATTTTACTCGCCTTGTAAGGCTCTCCATGCACGCTTGACATGAATTTATCATCCACCATCGCCCTTTACCAGACGCGTCTCCAATGGCGACCTCCATTTTGACTCCGCGTTCTTCACTCTCGCCATTGACCTTGACACCACGCAAAACCGCCAGCTCGTCACCTCCATCTCCATCGCCATCGCCATGTCGTCGTCCCCGGTCCACTTCCAATTATAAGTACACCAAGGTATTGGATAGCCCTACGGTATGTTATGGCCATTTCAATTACTACATTTGTCATGGTACTTAAGCCATCAAAATCTAGAACGAGAAGCCACCCGTGAGCCATGGAAAAAGCTTGAGAAGGATCAAGGGGAGGGTCAGGCGAATGACGCACACCGTGGTTCGGCGTTTTCCCTACTCAATTGCACCTCGTTTAATCGGTCTACCTATATTTAGCCCCGCCCATCGACGTACGTTGCTGACCCCAATCTTCAGGTGAAACGTTCGGTTTTTATCTCTCTTTTATTACTTACAATGAAGTTCATTCCAGCTTTCACCCATCGTTGAATCACCGAGTACTCAAAGCGACCTCTTTGACACGGTATTGCTGGCTTATCTGCGCTATTTTTGGTCTGATTCCATTTCTATAGGAGAAAATCGAGTGCCTTGTGGTTTTGGGACGGCAACAAACTTCGTATGATACACCACAAGGACAATGCGACGTGGCACAACCCCACTTGTCTTCGTCTGCTCTTCCACCCGGCGTACCGTCTTTGGTACTGACCATCCCTACTCCGGAGTTTCCTTCTTCGTCGTGGTTTGAAGATACTACACTCGTCTGGCTTGCGGATACCAATCCTATGGGACCTCGTGGACATCGCGCGAGTGGACTGCGTTCAAACCCTTTCACAAACGCGACACCTGATGTCTTCGAGGACACTCAGCAGCTCGGAAGTCTTGATCTCATTGCTCAGCCCCAGTACTCGCATTATGGCACCCCCTTAAACCCTACGCTACTCGACCTCAAAAGACCACTTTCAGCATGGATGCGCCGTTGCTCTCAAAAGACCTCAAACACCTGGGGGAAGTTTTGTCGATTCATAAGCGGACTGTCGATCTCGGACAGACTCTAGGTTCTATGTGTGCATGAACCCCCTGTTAATTCGCGCTACCGCTCCTCTGGATGATACCTATTCAGCTCCTCTTAGCCTCTCCAACTGCACCAGCGTGCCCGGTTGAGCACGCCAAAATTAAAGTTGAACTTGCCTCGATGCCCCTATTATCACGCGTTGATCTCGTGACCACGTGTACCGGGCTTGCCGGACTTTGAATTTCTTTCTTCATCTCTTCTTCCTCCTACTTACATTCAGCGGTAGCCGTCCGACTTTCATGGCCTCGTTATTCGGTAACCTTCCAGTTCGAGCACATTTAACCTTAGAGTGCGCGCAGAATCACGAGCTCTGATTATCAACGTCAGGGTTACGAGGAAACGAGGAAGTGGTACGGCCAAGCTCCGCGACCCGGAAGAGTGAGTCCATTTTTCTGCCTTGCATCGACCAAGGACGGCTATTTTCGAGAGGTGCTTGATGTCTTGTAAATCTCTTGGCTTTCGAGGATGGATGAAAGTCCGAGCACAAAGTCGCAGCGTAGAAGATCAACGCAGACATGAGACTTGAGATCTTTGAGACAAGTCCGACTTTTGCCGACAAGTCGGAGCTCCGTTGACGCTCAATAGGCGCTGAGACGATCCGGCTCCGCCGTTTGTTAATTTTGTTGAAGGTGTACCGTTGGGTCGTTTCCGCTTTCATTACATGGAGTCCGCAACTCTGGGTGCATGCTCAAAGTTTCGGTTTTGTTTATTAGGCACTTGGCTCTTGCCAGCTAGCCTTGCCAACCCCCCATCATGTCCGCCCGCTCTCGCGAATCCCAACCCGCCATGGACGATTCCTGGACATCCCGCTTCAAAACCGCTGGTAGAACAGTTCTCCAACACGTCAGGAAGCATACCGGTGTCGGTATAGTTTGTGCCGTTGCATATTTTGATCCGTAAGTCGTTGTTTTCTGTCAACGGACGATTATCGCTGAGGGTATGGGATTTCTAGGGGAAACTGGGGCGTCGATCTCCAGGCTGGGTCAGAATACGGCTATAAACTTCTTTTTGTCGTTTTGCTAGCGGGTCTTTTCGCTGTCTTTTTGCAGGTAAGGCGACTGATCAGTTGATCGATGGTGAGAAAAACATGATGCTGACCAGCTCGTTTTGTCAATAGGTTCAGGCGAGTAAGTTGGGATGTGTGACGGGTCTGGGTGAGTGTACCCTCCTTTGTGATTTGTCCGTCTGGGTACCCCTGGCTGCGTCATAGAGGAAAGAAGAGTGTTGCAGCTCAGACGCTTTTCCCAGCGATTTCATCTCATCGTCGTGGAGCCTTTACTCGGATGCTAACACGATCCTGATACTTTCTAGATCTTGCCTCCCATTGTCGGCTACTACTGCACGATCGTCCGAAACACACGAAGCTATGGCGATGGCTTGCTCTCTACCCTCTCTACTTCCTCGCTGAAATCGCCATTATCGCGACGGACTTGGCCGAGCTACTAGGATCAGCCATCGCCTTGTGCATGCTGTTCCCAAGTTTGGAGCTCTGGCACGGTGTCCTCATCACTGGCTTCGACGTTTTCCTTATCTTGGCCATGGGCGATCCACTGCGAGGTAAACCGGTTCGAATGTTCGAGTTCCTGATTGCGGCGTTGGTAATGCTGTCTTCTTTTTCGTATCAACCAGGTCTTCTGACTAAACGGGTTTATTCAGGTCTTCGCCGTGCTGATATGTATGGGTATTATCCTAAGCAAAGTCGACATTGATTGGGCGGACACATTCCATGGGTTCGTCCCTTCTAGAACCATTTTTCAAAGCGGGGCCCTCTATATTTGTACGCCGTCTCTTTTTTCGGACTTTGCGTGCTTGTTCCTGATCCGGTGATCGTTATAGCTGTTGGTATTGTTGGTGCCACCGTAATGCCCCACAGTCTCTTCCTTGGTTCTTCATTAGCCACTCAAGACCGACTGGACTTCTTGCCCTCCGAGGATGATAAGATCAAGTTGACAACAACGAGCACGACGACCTCTTATGATTCTCATGTCCCAGAACCGCTTCCTTTGTGGCGGCGATGTTTGCAACCGTTACGTGATTTTGTGGTAGGCGCACTTCGTGCTCCACCTTTCGATCCAAATCGAGCTCGACCAAAAACTCATGCGGACCGGGAAAACCGGCCTTTGTCATTCGTCCGAGCCCACTTGAACCACGGTGTCTTTGATGTCGTATTCAGTTTGCTTGGCTTTGCCGTGCTCATCAATTCTATGTACGTCGTTTTACTCGATGGCTTCTTGGGACATTGTTGATCACATACACTATAGGATCTTGATACTCGCGAGTGCCGTCTTTTTCTACGGTGGAGCAGGTACGCCAGACCAGGCTGCTAGTCTGTTTGATGCCTACGATGTGATTCGTGACTATGTGGGGACTGGTATGTCTCTCAACGCGTGTCGGGATAGGATGCTGACGGTTTTCTTAGCCGCTGCAACGCTCTTTGCTTTGGCGCTTCTCGCCTCTGGTCAAAGCTCTTCCCTCATCGCTACTGTCGCCGGTCAAGCTGTCTCTGAAGGTTTCCTTCAGTGGCGTGTTTCCGTGAGCCCGCTCTTCTGTGAATGTCTGAACGTCCGACTGATACAAGCATCTTTTTAGCCCATTGTCAGGCGCTTCCTCACACGATTGCTCGCCATAATACCTTCGATGGCTGTTGCCATTGCCGTCGGCCGCAGGGGTATCGACGAATTACTTGTGATATCTCAAGTCGTCCTCTCCATCGTCCTCCCCTTCATCACTCTCCCACTCATTTTATTGACATCTTCAAAATCCGTGATGTCCGTCAAAAAGCCTGCTCCACATATTACCGAACTTTACGGAGATGGACAAACTGCGGGAGGCGACCCGGAGCGCATTGCTTCAACGGAAACTGTTGATTACAGCAGCGGTATTGTCACGACATGCATAGGGTGTGCGATATGGCTGGTTGTGGCGTCTGCGAATATGTATGTAATTATATCCCTGGCGATGGGGAATTAATGTTAGGTAGTTTCACGAATGGACATCTAGAGTAATTATGAACGTACACGTATATCCTATGTATCAACAAAAGAACACCGCAAGTTTCTAGCTGCTTTCTAGAGAGCCTAACTAGGTGTCAGACACGTCCCGGACAGTTCGTGTTGGTACGCGACGCATAAGCGCTGGTTACCTTCTCTCATTCCAACCATTGAGATTCAAACACTGAGCCGAGGAGATGGTAGGCCATCGTGCATGGTATCATCTTCATTGCGTATTGAATACCGAAGCTTATACTCAACTTCTAGCCAGGTGTTTTCACCGACTACGTTGCTCAGGAAGCCATTGATGAACAAATTGCTCAACTCGAGACGACCATTCGAAAGCTGAAAGCCCAGCGGAACACGTACAGCGCTGTATACAAGCTGCCCATCGACATCCTGTCGCTCATATTCGTTGAATTCAGGCGCGAGGATATCCATGCTGAGTACAGTGGTGCCTGGGGACGTCTACTTCTTGTTTGTCAACTCTGGCGGAAAGTCATTTTGGCGACTCCTTCCTTTTGGTCGCTAATCCACATCAACGGGTACGAAATTCCAGAAGATAGTATCGAATTGTCCAAAAGGTCACCCTTGCAGGTTGTGTGCAACGCTTCGGTGGCATATCAGCGTGAAGATGAGTTCTGGGATTCCGTGCAAGTTGTCGTGGAGGAAAGTGACCGCTTCGACGAATTTTCGCTCCGATGGGCCGGCTCATACGATTGTCGTTACGCTGAGAAACTGCTCAAAATTGTAGCCCAATCTCGCGCACCTCGTCTACGCAGTTTGACAATTGAAGCTCAATATGACTCTCCTACCTCCCACTTATCAAGAGGCATCCCTTTCATGGACGTCTCATCGCTCCGTTTCCTGCGCCTCCAAAATGTCACCTTCCCCCCTGATATCCCAACTCTACCGTCGTTGCGGACCCTTATCATCGATAATGCATCGAGAAATAATGGAACATCGTTGCCTTGGATCATCCAATTCCTCCGTCAGGCACCCAATGTCGTTGAAGTTACACTTTCATCGACATTCTCTGAGGGCATGGTGCATTCTTTCCTTCCGGTGCCTCTACCTCATCTAAAACGCCTCAAAGTGGATGCCTCCCATATCCGGGAATCCCAGCTTTTTGACTTTCTTGACTGTCCAAATACAGCCATCGTTATCGCAGCATTTGCGGAGGGAAGCTTCGACCCCCCTGCGACTCAAGCCATTGAAGGCCTCTGCTCCCGACTCATCTCTGGGCCGAATGTTGGGTTGTTCGAAACTTTAGTCCTCAAGATGGACAGCTTTATTTATGAGTCTAGATTCAGCCTTTCACTGCTGACAGCCGCCAACACCCCCTTACTACAACTAGAGCTACCCTTAGGGAACGAGGCAATGGACCACCACCTCCGACTTTGCCAACTCCTCCCATTGAGTCAGGTCACGCGTATCATTTTTGCGAACGGCGATACATCTGGACCATGGGACGTCCTCTTCCCTATGTTAACACACCTAGCGACCATCGAACTCGTATCCCATTGCGACACCGTCTTGCTCCCCCTCTTGTGCAGCTTGCAGCCCGACGATACGCCCCATAATGCGACACTTAAAGTTTTATCCTACCGGAGGATGTGGTTCTATCACATACCAACCCTACAAGAGATCCCAGACGTAGACGCTCTTTCACAAGGCGAGCTCAATATAGCATTGGAGAAAGCGCTGTTGGCTAAGGACGACGATGGATTTCACCTCGAGGCGAGCACCTTTGCTTTTACCCTAGCATTGCTCAAAGGTCGACGCGAAATGGGTGTTCCCATACAGGAAATGGTCATCCAAGACTGCACGATCACTGAACGGCAGGTTGAAATCATCGAACGATATGTTGAAGTTTCTTGGGATGGCATCGAATGCATGAAAAGGACGGATTGATCCCATCGTCTACTTATTGATTTTGATGCCTTCGCGCGATCTTGTCAGTAATACTGTATCTTTTCCAACGAGCCAATCTGACATATTGAAATTGGTGCTGAAAAGGCGGCGATTCAATCCATATATAACTCGCCTCCGCTCAAACAAATTGAAAATAGGCTGCTTTGAACCGAGGCCGAGACGCCTCCCCAAGTTCAGTGGACATTACACACAACGCGCTGGTAGCAATAGCGGCGGCGTGCTTCTCTGATGGTCGTCATTGACGCTGGGACCACGATCTTTGTCGATGACCAATTCCCAGTGCGTTACCACTTCTTCTATATGAGCCTGGTACCAAGTGTCGCTGACTGAAGGACCCGGTGATATTTCAGTGCAGATATCAGCGCAAGCATGTCCTGGTTAGGGGCGTTTGCATCACTCGACTGTCCTCCATCACATTGCGACGATATTCTTTTTCATCAGTCCAACGTATGTGCTATAACTTCGATCCGAATAACGGCCATATCATTGATCATGTAACTGACTGGAGTGGGTCGCATAGCTTTTTGCATGGCATGCCGTCTTCAATGAGTTCTTCGCCCCTTCAAAGACTGAAAGGAGCTCAAACTGCGGACTCCTCCGCACACGGCTGGCGCGATTTCGCCCTCATCCAGCAAGCATCCGACAAAGATTGCATCCGTCCGCGGCGATATAAGTAATCAACGATGTCATTGAATCACCGGCAGACCAAACGGCAGACACAAATTCCCCACCGTCGTCGTGAATATTTAAGGGCAAGGATTCCACACCGTTTGGACATTGCATTCCGTCTGAACGTTGCATGAAAATGTTCCCTTTTGCGACGCTTCTCCTTGGTGCTTTGACTTGCACACAATATGCTCTTGCACTACCCGCTCCTCCTTCAGGAGGCATCATGACGAACTCATCAAATCCTCCCTATTTCCCTCTGAGCGACTTTGACTTCCAATCTCTGGTAAATGCGCTTTCGTTGTCATTAGTCGCAAGGATCTCGAACTAATTTCTCTGGCAGAACTTGGCACTCAACCAAGAGTGGATTGAGCTCGACTTGTTCCATCATGGTTTGGCCATGTTCTCCGATGACGACTTCGACCAAGCAGGCATAGGCGCTGAGGAGCGTTTCCTCATCCAGCATATGGCCGATCAAGAAGTTGAGCATGCGCAAATGCTCACTAATGTCCTCCAAGGTATGTGTCTTCACAAGGGTCTTCTCTCTCGCTGCTCATGACGTTTCTTTCGGAAGGCCTCGGCGCCAAACAATGCAATTACACTTACGACTTTACAACCGTTCACGAGTTCGTCGATTTATGTCACAGAGTAAGGCCATTTCACCAACATTTTTCGATATCTGACCAACATACCCGTCTAGCTTACTCGATGGGGCGAAGCCGGCGTTTATGGTTTCATCGAACACCTCGACTCTCGTGCAGCCGCGACCTTACTGGTACAAAGCATCACCGTCGAAGCTCGCCAGGAGATGGTATTCAGACAGTTGGAAGGGCTGTCTCCGATGCCAGTGAGTCTCACCCTAACTCTGAGCACGCGTCTTTGACCTCCTGACTGTTTACTAGGAGTCGTTTTCGACTGGAATAACCCAATCCATGGCATGGTTCCTCCTGTCCCGCTATATCTCCTCTTGCCCAGCTGAGAACCCTCGAATTGAGTGGCCAATCTTCCCGGGTCTGAACGTTTCCGTTGGTTCTCTCACCGTCAGAACCCAAAGCTTTCTTCTGATAAACTTTCCTTTAGGGCGCCGCTCCCGCATTCGATAACTCAAGTCGCGCCGCTATAACGACCAACCATACTGCTTTCTCAACGCCCGGCCAGAATGTGTCTCTTTCTTGGGAGATGCCCGGTATGACCGTCGGCTATAATAATTCATACAACACGACTGGGTCCACTAAACCACCCCTGGTGCGTTCGTCGTATACGTGAACTCATCCTAGCTTACGGATAAGTCCTTGTATCTAGTTTGCCGCATGGATCTCTCAGCTTAACACGACGTATACACCGTTGGAGAACATCAACGGCACGACTGCCACTACCATCCAGCCTAACGCTACCCTCTTTCCGGGTAGCGTCCAGCAAGTCGTTAACTCAACCATGTAAGCCGTGTCGCTATTCTCTTCGCCGTAAATCTGATTCTCATCCTGCTGTTTGCCAACAGGTTCATCGTCATCACCGACGCAGACCCTTTTGTGACACCGTACAACCTATCTGCGATGAACGATCATATCATTGCGGGTCCAGCCGTTTACGTAGCTGGCTAGCTTGGATAATAGATACAGTTTTTCCTAAATACCTTCTTTGATAGCCTGGAGAATCAATCGTCCAAGTCAGAATCTACGGAATCTTCCTTGTCAGAATCAGTGAAGTCACTGTCAAAAAATTCCACGACGGTAAACTGATTGAGTTCGGCCATAACGCGAGGCGGAGGTTTCTTGGGTCCCATCAAAGTAACCTTGCTTATAGGGTGACCAAGATTCTTGCGCTGCCGAAGTATCCTGATGAGTACAGGAAACTCCGACTCAGCCTCGAGCGTCGTAAGGCCAAGGTTTGCGAGTTGTGGATTGGGTATGTTACCATCACGATCGACAGCGGGGTATGCGAGGCAGGTCAAAATTTCGAATGGGATGTAGCCTTAGGGATCGCATTCAAGAGCGTGAAGATGCGAAAACAGCGGCAGTATATTGGGGATGACCCTGGTGCCGGGTGTTTCATGAAACGAGAGGTCGAGTGTCTTGATTTTATCCAGAGGAAGCGACGAACAAAGCTCGTAGTATGGAGAGATGGACGCTTCCATGGGGAGGAGTATACGAAGATGAGGGAGAAGATCGGCGTTGTCGATAATGTCGTCAACAAAGAGGTCAATATCAGCCTCAAGAGCCAGGTGTAAACTTCTGGCAGCGCAATCTAGCCTAACAGAAAAGTTAGACCACGATTGATCCGTGGACGGGTAGCGTAATATTAATCCTTGAAGGATGGAAAGTTGCCTCGACGGCATATGTGGCACTGGCGCAAGCGCTGAGACCAATATGTTAGTGCAGACGGGGATGTCCATATGGTTGAACAGAGTGACCCCTGCGATGTCATCCATGGCCAATGAAAGTTTTCGAAGTCTTGGGAGATGGATACTAGTGGGTGGGTGGAAGTCCTCTCGAGTTGTTACTGAAACAACCGCTACCTCCAAGGAAGGGGCACCATGGAGTACCTTGATGAACCAGGACATCGGAACGATTGTGGCGTTGAGTAGAAGCTCGACCAAGGAAGGGAACACAGGGGGGATGTTGTGGGGGAAGTTACCGTTCACGCGTTCACGTTCAGCTCCAGACGGCGGAGGGCGGGTGCATTTGGCCATTGAAAGGTACTCAAGGCATTCCCCAAGAAAACCCTCCATCGCACGTTGAGCACAAAGCTCTTCAAGATCGGGAGACGTGACAATGTAAGTGAGATGGATATCATCTCTTCGAGGCTGGTAAACTTGAGCTTGAGAGATTGGATCTGTTGTTATGCAGAGACCAGGAAGTGTGTGACATCGAATGCTGGGGGGACAAGGTTGAAGTCGCACTCGATGGTCAAGGGTACATCTTTGCATCGCCCGAGCATCATCTCAGCTCGATCAGGGTTTGATAGCGAGATCGTCGACCACAAACGAGGAGTTGCAAGTGCAACTTCACGCCAATGAGTGCAGACGTGAGCTACCTTCATCCAAGACTCTGACTTGATCCCCATTTCTGAGTCGGAATGATCCTCAAGCCCGATATCCTCTAGATAAATGTCTTCATCTCTTTCTGAAGCTGATTCTTTCACAGCAAAAAAGACTTCCGCGAGCAGCTCGTCTGGAAGTGTGGATATTTTTTCATAAGTGCGGCTAGTGAGAGGTAGCTGGAACTTCGAAGCAAAGTGATAGCCTCGAATTAGGGGCTCGCTCGTTCCGCGGGTGACTAGTTCTGAGTCCGCGCGATGGACTTGGGCACGGTGGTTTGCAATAAGCGCCGAATTCCGTCCTTCAAACTTGCTTCAAACTCTTCTTAAACTTTTCAACTTTTCCCTTCGAACTTTCGAATCGTCGAAGCCATCTCGAGGCTCCTCCATAACCACTTGAACCAGTATTAAGTAAACTGTCTCCCAGGCTCTCTAGCACAAAGATATGCCCGAACTCTACGATTGGGCTCCGGAGGCACCATTAAAGCCGCCAGGCCCGAGAAAGTCGACCTCTGTAAGCGGTTCTGGTGCCTACCATTGTTCCCCAGCCTAATTTTCATGGACCATCCGAAAGTAAAGTCACGTATCAGAGCAACGGATGGAAGCACCCGATGCTTTTACAAGCTACTAGCTCCCCGAGTCATTTCGTTCCAAGACTCGCCGCTCACCGGCACCACCCAAGCTATCGACTGGATCAGTGCCCTACCGCTCGTGCTGGCTATACGATACCCCGAGGCTACCCATTCTACTATACACCGAAGGTTAGACCTTTTCAATTAGTAATATCATTTACTTGAACAAACCAGGTATAGAACTTGGGTCGAAAGCCTCATCTCATTCCGTGGAAGATTCGTCCGTAATACTTCTACAGAACTCCTTCGTCCACTGGAAGCTAAGTTTACGTCGAAAATGATACATTATCCTCGGTATCGGCGGAAGAGACAAGTGTACCATGGCGAGGGACATCGTACCCAAGGTGCCCATACTTCCCGTTTTCGTGGCTCGCCGCACTGATTCCTTGCAATATGGGATGAATAGGGTGAATATACTCCCTTCTACGACTTACACCCACTCATAATGCTCGTTCGCTATGCTTCCTGTGAGTCAACAAACTCTGAAAATTTGAGGAGTCGGTTCCTTGGAACTTCTTTGAGGACGAACACGCCTTTTGAAGTATCCCCGGTCCCAGATAGCTTACTATGCTATGCTTGACGGATGTCGGCGAGGACAATGGGGATCAAATAGACAGGCCCTCGGTGCGCTGCATTTGGAGCGGCGATCGCTGAGCAAGTGCCAATATTCCTGCACCGAATAACCCATACATGTGCTAAATGTACGTCCATACTTCCGCGCATCCTTTAATAATACAAACTTCGTTATTTCCAACGGTTCTCAAAGAATTCACCATGTCAAATTCTGCGACAGCATCTCCATCGGGATCCGTACACCAAGTTGATCAAGAAGGTCGACATCAAAATCTAAGCAGACGTCAGAGTCGATATCAAACTCAAGGGTCATGTCCAACATTTTGTTATGGACAGAAAGACATACAAGAATTTGAAGAAAATTCAGACGTAACTCAACTCTGGACGGAAGGCACTACTGCCAAGTTACCGATCACTTCCAGGCGCCAGATAATGATGTTCGGCCGTCGGGGCAGTCATCTCGTCCAGTGAAAGGCTCTGCGCAAAACTACAAAGTCCTTCAAGCTTCAACGTCGACGGCGCGACTCTGTTTTGCGAACTTGATGCCAAGTCGGGGTCTTGGCAAGTGCAATTATGAGTGGCTGATTCTACGCTACCCAAAGAAAGATGAACGTTGAAGAACGAAAATGCGTCGTATCCCTCATAGACCCACATGTCTTGACCCATGCTTGACCCGTCGAGCAACGCCGATTATCTCCTAAGCCTCAAGGCCTCATGTCCAGGGACATCAGTTGCTCGCGGCCCGCAGGACGACAGCGCTTTACCCCCACGGAGACTCGAAGTAAGGCTGTCTTCAAACGTCCACCACTCTCCTTCCAGAATATCTCAAGTTTAACGTTCATTCCCCTCTTTTGGAATGCTTTCTCTGGTTTATCATCCTTATTTGACAACTACGCTTCTCGTTTCCGAAACTCAGCCTCAAACAGCTGTTACATCCATCTCAAGTGGACCTGACTCTAACGCTTCTGTCGTTCGCACTGTCAGGACGTAATGCCCTGCGGTCCCTTTCGACCTTTCATCGCGCTTTTTGCGCTCGCCAATCACCAACGTTCGCCAATTACATTTTGCACACGAATTCGACTCAGTATTACCTATCCCGGTTTAATCTCTCCATCTATGAATAGGGTCAACCTCTCCAGTCCATTACTCTACAAATCTGATGGTAAGTACAAGTCTTCTCTCGCTCGCCATCTAGTCCAACTTCCTACATAAGTATTAGCTAGCAACTTACTTTGGACATCTTCTAATCTCGCTTCCCGAGTATTCCATATTCCACGAACCTCATGACAAGGTACGGTTGTCCTCGGAGTATTCTACCGACCAAGCTGATGAGCCTTCATAAATCCCAGTAAATCCTCCTTCCCAAGTCCTCAGGTGTCCTCTTCCCCCCTCCCAACATCATGTACAACGAAGATCGCAAAGGCTCCCCTTCTCCGACGCCGCCATCACCGGGGCATGGGATAGTGTCTTCTTCTTCTTCTTCTTCGAGTTGTGGTTAGCTCGATTGCTCGATTGAACTAGTTGCGACCAGTTGACCATCTGTTGTTCCGTGGTGTCCCTCATAGACGAAGATGCTCGGGATTGGGATCCGCCCAAGAGAACACCCCTCCCATGGTTCCAGTTCACTATTGTCCTCCTCTTGCACCTCGCGGAGCCGATGACTTACGAACTTATTGAGCCTTTCACGCCTCAGGTCTGCGTTTTCATCTCCACTGTCCGAGTTCCTACTCATCATTGAACCCAGCTCATACGCGAAATCGGCATAACGGGTGGGGACGAGAAAAAAGTTGGCTATTATGTCGGGATCATGGTGCGTTTCCCCAACTTTCCGGGTCCTCGTCACGCCCGTGAGGGTTCTGATGGGCACCTTAGCAATCGCTCTTCTTCGCAGCCGAAGCAATTACTGTCATGCACTGGAGTCGACTTTCGGATCGGATAGGTCGAAAGCCTGTCATACTATGTGGACTTCTTGGCCTATCGATTTCCATGTTTTGCTTTGGGTTGTCAAGGACCTTCTGGGGTTTGGTCATCAGGTGTGTATGATTATGCTTATACTTCGTTTCCTGGGATGTTGTGACCTGAATCTCTTCTGCCGTAGCCGAGCCTTGAATGGGGGTTTAAACGGAAACATTGGGGTGCTGAAAAGGTATGTTCTAATCAGAGGAATGTCAATCAGAGTTAGTCTTACCGACATATCGCCACAGCGTAGTCGCGGAAATGACGGACTCGACAAACATAGCTTTGGTATGACAGAATGAGCTTCTTCTCCTCGTGGTATCTGATACAAACCCCAATAGGCATATTCTTATCTACCTTTGACCTGGGCATTGGGAGGAACCCTTGCCCCAATGATAGGCGGGACTCTCGCTCATCCCGCTGAACGCTTCCCTAGATTATTCGGAAACACATCCTTCCATCGCGATTATCCTTACTTCTTGGCGTGCTCCATCCCAGCTACCTTGGCCGTTGTCGCTTGGGCCGTGACATTCGTCTTCCTCGATGAAACCGCTCCTATCAAACGCAAGGAGTCCCTCCTATCGACATGGTTTTCGAAAACCAAATCTGCATCGACCACCCAGTTTACCGAAGCATCACCATTATTATACTCACCTCCACCGAATGGTGAACTCGAAGGCGATACCAAAAACCAGGCTATACCTCTCCGAAAACTCCTCACCCGTAGGGTAGTCATCGCAGCGGGCAACTACGCCGTCTTAGCATGGGTGGAAATAACTTTCAGGGCAATCCTGCCCCTCTTCTATTCAACGCCTATCGAGCTCGGTGGACTCGGCTTATCACCTCCTCAAATAGGGAGGATACTCTCTGCATTCGGTGTATTATGTGGAATTGTTCAGGTTTTCTTCTTTGCTGGGATGCAGGACCGTTGGGGGTCAAAGATTGTTTTCACGTTCGGTGTTTCGTTGGCATTACCTGGCTTCGCTTTGTACCCCGCTATGAACTATCTCGCTAGGGCACAGGGCGTTACGACCTGGGTGTTCGCATTGGTGTTCATTCAAATTTCTTGTTATGTTGGACTTATCGTCGCTTACGGTGAGGCCATTTCTCTGGCAGCCAAGGAATTTACTTACCATACGCCTTGTTTACAGCATCAATATTTATTTGTATATCGGAGTCAGCCCCAAGTCGAACATCGTTAGGAGCGGTGAATGGGCTTGCTCAAATGACCGTTAGCATCATGAGAGCTATCGGTACGCTCCCCTTGTCCTACTCGTCGGACCCGCCTGACACAGCAACCTTCTTGTTCTTGTCCTTCCGCAGGCCCCACTATTTCGACTTCTCTCTTTTCGTTATCAATAGAAGGCCAGTACTTGGGCGGATGGTTAATCTACTATGTCATGATCACCCTAGTCTGCGGCGCCATATACTTTGCTAGCCTACTCCCTAGTCGCACTTCACGAACAGCCGCTTGTTCGTCTATGTAGTGATTACTGTTTGTAAAAAGCCTGGAAACGGCTACGGCTTTGTTTTCCCCGCAAAGTCATGAAAAGATTCATATAGCCCCAAACGAGCCTCACACGTCCGAGTCGGCCTCCTGCCTCGCATCGGAAGAGCTAGAAATCATACTAGTACTACTCTAAGAATACAACAAGGATATTAATAATGATTGCGCACGCAGGTTCACAAGAAAGTATACATGACGCCGAGAGCCGCTAGAAAGTTCCCTGGCTGGTGTCCCGATGTTGAGGGTTCGATCGCTCAAAGAGATCGACTCTGCGAGGTTCAGATGGTCGCGCGAACTGGGTAAAAGATGAATCATGAGAACCCGAACACGACCAGGTATTGAGAAACGAGAAGCTCACGAAGAGAGTGGTCTGAATACTATCTGGGTTGGTGTACGAAGTGGTAATATTGCGAAGGCGATCCCTTGCGTTGACACTGCGGATATGAGATATGAGGATAGAGTAATTCAACCACGGGAGGAGCTTACGATGCTAAGAATGAATTGGAGAAGACTGGTTTCACGGTACAGGTTAGAACGCATGAGAAGTAGACGAAGGTTTATCGGACATACGTCGAGTAAGGACTGCGAAGATGGCGACCCAAAGCGCTGGTAGCAAGAATGAGCCGACAAGACCTATACGAACACGGGAGCTGGGGACTTACAGGTATCGTAGCTTGTGTGAAACTTAGATATCGAACGGAAACGGTCAGTGCGCAGCAACATGGTCGGAAACGGAAGACGCACGAAGACGGCGGTCAGGATGCCCGCAACACTGTGGAGCAGCGCTATGTTAATGTCGACAGTAACGCAGCCGAAGATACCAAGCTTTACCTAGTGATAAGACCATTTTCTGTGGGCCATCCCCGAAGTCAATCTTCCATCACCAGAAGAAAAGCTCGCAAACACTCACGCAAAGTCCACTGTATCAGCCTTCCAAGCAGTTTCACCGTGCTCCGAAACGAATCTTTCTGCTTAGAGCGATAAAAGACCCAAAAGTAGAGCGTGATACCGAAATCCACAATGGCATTAGCGACAAGCAAGCCTGTCAACATCCACCGCCACGCATCGGTGACCGAAGGGGAGAGGTTATCAGCAGGGAGGCTCCCGATTACGCCGACGATGATCCAGCTTATGAAGCGGAGGATAGCGAGGAGGACGAGTCCAAATGAAAATACACGGTTTCCGGAGAGAATACGGATACGTAAGGAGAAGTAGGCCTTAAAACGAGTACAGGTTGTCAGTGAGATATTTTAAGGAAGACAGCGGACGATTTACTTGGACGATGGCGCCTATGATACCACTGAAGAGAAACCCTACGCTGATGGTGGCGGGAGCGATGGCTAGATCGACAGTAGCAGTGTAGGTCCCATGCGACAAGGCGATAGCGTGAGCAAACTCCAGAGTCCTGTGGTAATTGCAGTGGTCAGTGTTTCTAAACTCGGCGGTATGTGGGAGGTAGGCTTACCAGATCACTGCGACCTGCGATTCGGCGAACCAGATTGATCAGCAGAGTATACATCACAGAGATAATTAAGCATACCAGAATTTTCAGCTTCAGCGGGTCCAAAGGGTAGCGGTTATAATAGCTGATTGTCTAAACAAAACGTTAGCACCGCAAACATGACAAGTAATTGGCAGAGCTAACCTGCTTCGTGATAATACCGAACAAGAAGATGGAGACCAATACGCCAACTTCCAAAGCTCCCACAGTCATGTCAACCAAGGTATTGATTGGTGGTGCGCCTGAGGGTAATGAAGGGTTTTGGAAGACGTCGCGATGACCTGGCGGGAGGAAAGGGAAAAGAAAGCTCGAGATTCAGTCTGGATGGGCAATGAAGAGGCGAGCTTACCTTGCTCTGAGTTGTTGCGGGCGGCATCAAGGTAAAAGGCTCCATTGCTGGGGAAATCAAACGCTAGTAAGAGCCCCGCAAGCATGAGTTCCTATATGGATTTTGATCTCGATGGGAACTCACGATTCATTGTAGCCCAACTAGGCACTGATGGCAATGCTCTGTAATCGGGGTAATACCGCGTATCGGCTGTAGGTGTGGCTGAGCCGCAGGCGGTGGTGAAAGCTTCAAAGGTCGGGATCTGTGTGGTAGGATTTTGGCAAAGCATGCAGGCACTGATGAGATTGTAGGAAACGAAGGAGCTGAAGGGGGGCGGTGAGGCCGGGAATGGATTTCAACGAGCTGAAAACGTACCAAGAGCAATCATTCGCTGAATCGTTCGAGGGAGGTGCGTATTGCAGACTGGGGTCTGTAAGGGGTGGTAATTCAACCGGAACTACGAGCAAAGGGAGTTCAATTACACCATCTCTAGTATGACAAACTGCAGCCAACGCACCAGTAGAGTCCGAGCAAGTCCCTTGGACAGAGGCAGCGACCTGACACGCGGAAAGACCATTCTCATTCTTCATCCACTCGAACCCTGAACTACATGCCGGAGCTGTAAAACCTGACTCTTGATGTCCTTGATTTCTCATCTTCCTCGCGGCCGCTAAATCGAACATTCCTCGAGTCCACTTCGCAGCTACGCAACAACACCGTTCAGTCCGGCGTACATCTGGGAGAAAGGCAAGTAACGACATACGATTGATACTGGCCCAATAGGGCAACTGTGAATGGTCTGTGAGGGCGACGTTCGGAGGGAAGTAAGACACAGCGCCAGACCAAGCGGACGCGCTGATCCCATGACGATCAGCCACCAGACAAAGAAGCATAACGAAAGCGGAAACGAACAAAGTTGAAGAACCACAAGCCCGTTGATAGGCTGTCCATCTACATTCTTGGTTAGCCAGATACTGAGCTCCGTCGCGAAAACAAACATACGCGGGCACATTACCACCTTGACAAGCAGAACAGGCACTAATTAGGTTGTAATACGCCCAAGAGCTGGAGGTCAATGTCAGATCCCTGATTCCAGTACCACGCAGCAAGAATCCTTACCATGTACACACATTGGACGAGGTGGGAAGAGGGTAGGAGGAGTTCGGCTGTAAAGGTGGAAGTGGGGCGACATCTGTCGAAGTGCTTGTGGTGTTTTCTGATGGCATCGTTAACTTCAGTCTTATGGTATCGAAGAGGCTTTGAACACGACTTACGATCGCAAGCATGCCTCACGTAGCCCGCCAACTCACAGGGAGACAGACCGTTCGAGTTTTGCATCCAATCGAATGCAGCAGGGCAGTTGGCTTCAATTGGTTCGTCTCGAATAACGTACTTGGAACCCATAGCAGCTCTGCGGATTGTTCGACGTTTAACGGGCAAGGTAATCTCAACCATGCCTGCGTTGGTGCTCTGCGAAGTTAAGCGGGAGCTCCAGACGATTCAGCCGCAGATGAGGAGGATGGCAACATGACATTCGAAATCTGTGCAACCGAATGATGCGGTTTGTGTGAGAAGTCCCGATCCTGATGGAGTCAGAGAGAAAGAGAAAGTTCGCGCGGCTGTTTCATGCAACTGGGCGTCATAAACACCCTTGATCAGATAATTAGGCGAGTTCTCTACGAATTATAAGCGACGTCTAAGCCTCTAGGATATACATGAAACAGGTATGTTTCTACGACATGCATTGTCTGTGATCAAAGGAATGGGCAAGGGGACAAGGCTGGACTGGTAAATACGTCAGACAAAAGAGATTCAATACACAGAACATACACGGACATACGCGGAACTGAACTGTGCCTCTGGCCACCCGCATGTTCCTCCACCTTGCCATCAACAAGTCATGTGTAGGGGACAGCACAAGAGCAACTACGACGCAGTTTGGTGAGGCCGCATCGGCGTTTCGTCCCGAGCGATGCCAGTCTCTTGTGACAGCATAGCCAATGTCGGCGAAGGTCTCGGTGTTGGCGTCAAAGACAAGGCCAGAGGTCGAGTTATCATCGCATGGCGTTTCGGAGCAGTTAAACCCAACTTCGCCACGTCACGTCGCGATACACGACTTCGAGAATTAGAAGGCTGTATCCGAGAGGACCGCCGACCAGCACCAGTCATCGGCGTAGTTGGTTTCATCGTCCAGATCCTCCTTGCACCACCGCTTCCTCGTCTAGTGCGTTGTATACTCCCCCACCATGCCTGCGTCGTACTCGTTTGCGTCGAAATGATATCTGAGAAGGTCACGAAGGCCCCGAGGACGGAGTAGAGCATCGGGATGCATGAAAAAGTGGCTCAGACGTGATGGGGAGAAAGAAAGAGGTGGATGGGACGGAGCATGGCGACTATGATTTGAGTGGCCTGTGTTCATCGAGCCGGACATCAATCACAGGCACTCCGTGCTACGGGGAGCCGGCAACGGGAGAGATCGGGCTATCTGGGGTTACAGATAGGAGTCACCCCTTAGTCCTGGTCTAGCCTTGAGTCAAACGCGTAAGGATGCTGAGGAGCTCACTCACCAAAGGCCATATCGCACCGACTTGAGCGCTCCAGAAAGCCATTCAAGCCCCTCGTGCAAACCATCTCCGGATTGCGCACTAACACGTTGGACGCGCTACCAAGAAAACCACCCACGAAACGATCAATATTATATGTAACCAAAATTCAGGATAAATAAAACACTTACCCATTGACGCATAGCTCCCGAGTCTGCTAACGCACTCATCCGACGAGTAAACTCCCGGAAAACAGCGTCGCGCGCAAGGTCGCCCTATGTAAGAAAAGCGTCAATATTGCATACATCGTCGCATGAAAAAAACGCACACCGGCATCTAGCTTATTGACGAAGACGAGAATCGGGACCTCCTTACCCAACCTGTCTTCCCCCATCGACACGATGCTGTCTAGCTCACCTAGTGCCTCGTCCATCCTAGCATAATCAGCACCATCAACGACAAACACAACTCCATCCGCATCTTGAAAATAATGCCGATAAAGAAACCTATTCGTTCGATGCCCACCAATGTCCCATAACGTCAAGGCGGCCGAACCACTACTAAGCGCAAGTGTTTCAACATTGAAACCTGGGCATACACAGAAGGATAGTCAGTTTCCGTGTTCATTGGTAGCTGCCGCGATCGGTAGAAGTTTCGTGAAGAAACAGGATCATTACCTCGTGTGGGTGTGGCGGTAACACGTTGATTGAGCAGGCGATACAAGATCGTGGTCTTTCCCGCGTTGTCCAGACCTGCAATCATAATGCGGTAGTCTCTAGTCGCCCATGACCCACTTAACGAGGACGCTAATGCTCCCATTCCGACGGTCGACACAGAAGGATGTCGTGGTTGAGAACAGGCAGCTCGGGTCCGAGCGAACGTCTTCTTCAGGAGCTGCACGTGCTGGATAGGAGATCTCCTATCCCGAGCATGAGGAAGATTATTTCTGGCTAGGTTGACGCAAACCTGTACGTTACGGTGACGAGAGTTACCACATGAAACCTCCGTACCGTTTAGCTCGTGAGCGCTCCACAACGGCCATTAAGTCGGTCATCGAGCTTACCGGTGCGAGGAACAATCAAAAATCGCAGCAATGGAGATATACATCGAGTGCCAGGTGTCCGTGGCTGCTGACCTTAGCGATTAGCGGCTGAGCATCACTGAAGCCACATATCCAGTACCTCAATTACACTGGTGGAAGGCTGACTTGGGTAAGGTCATCTGTTTGTGGGCGTAGATAAGTAGATAGAAGCAAGACGCCGTTTCCATTTAATCTATGAATTGTCGGCGAAATTTTGACTCCTACGTATAGATAGGTCAAGAGCTGTTATCGTATCTTCGATAGAGGAGGAAGAATGTTCCGTGGGGGATTCCGAACGCTGGGCGTTCACTAGTCTCTTCGCTGGTAGATCATTCAGTCACATTGGACACTGTGCCGAAGAAATGAAATCACTCAACGACGATTTGCTCGGAGAATTACTATTCCTTGATTACAAGCTTAGTATACTCTTTCAGAGTGATGTGAAACTTGTTACACACAAGCACATACACAAATCAGCATGTTCAACCGCAACAAGCTATGGCGGTTGCCCATCAAATCAGCACCGCGAAGATCTACGACTCAGCGACGGTGCACCATGCAAGTAGGACCCTTCACTGACGCAGAGAGGTTTCGATCCTCGGTCTTGTAAGAAGAGAGCGGTGGGAGCTGACGATCGTCGTGTGGACATGGGTGGCGACGTCAAGGAGGTAGCGTCCGTGTTAGAGTTAGATCCCATGCGGCATGTGAAGCGATGCATCCATGCGAGCACCATGCATTGGAAGTGAAAGTCTAACCTAGACGACTATAGCTCCATGAAATGAGAGCAACGCGTAGTCTAGTCGTCAAGCGTCAAGTTTCGCGTTGGACTTGGATGGATGGATGAACGAAACTAGCTTTGATCAGGGGCGATTTCAGGGGAAGCTCAACTGGAGAAGACCGAAATGAATCTAGGAAAAGCCACCATGATCCTTCAGGATGATTACTCACAGGCCCCCGATGCGGATCTATCGGCCTCATTGGTCGGGTCGGTGGGTATGACGAGGGGCAAGGGAAGATGCGACCTTCAGATCGAAACGTTGGTGACTGTTGGCGGCCTCGAGGATCAGACTGGTTCCATAGAACATTCGCCAGTTTGGCGCTCTCTTCTGTAGGAAAAAGACATTGCAGCGTGTCAGTACAAAGTGCTAAACAAAGTATACGGGAAACGTCCGTAGCAGGGCACTGATGCGCATGTCATCTACTTGCCTGATGTCTGAGTTTCAGCGTCGACTCTGGAGTGTACTGACCCCGGAATCGTGAAATCCTAACTTATGACAGTTTTTCAGTGTGAGTACTCTGTTCATGAGGGGTTACATCAAGGCGACCAGGAGTTCCGCGACGTAGATATACCGATAATCTGGCCGCAGCAAGTTCCATTGTATTACTTGATGTGGTAGGTTTGACCGCTAGATGATGCCCAGCTGATGCCGGGAAATCCAGTATGCACTTACGTACGTACAGATGGATGCTTTCAACGGAAGTGAAGAGATGTGGGCGCAAGTATTAGACGAGGAATTGGGCCTTTGGACGCTTGGTTGAGGTCGAGCCTCCATTTGTCGCCTTCCAGAAACGATAACTTCCGCACTACATCGCACCGATGTTTCGCTACAACGTAAACTAACCCACATTTATTTTTCTTGATGGAGTGGTAAGAACGACGGGCTGCGATTGCCATTTGAGTACTTGTCATCTCAGACGGCTGGTTGGTACGTACTTTCCCTCCAAACTTCTTAGAGTAGGCATTCTGTACGGGGAAACGGTGTGTCCAATGTTTCCAATGTTTCCCTCAGGAATCTACAGAATTCGACCTCTCTGAAGAACGTTCGAGCATGGAAAACGGACATGGAAGTGCAAAGAAATTCAAAAAGCTGGCAAAAAAAACGAAGAAAAGATAAGATAAGATCGGCTTCGGTTCTTTTACTCAACTGTTGCTGTTTCTCTTTCTCATCGACATTGCCTGACCTTGGCCAAAAATACGCCCAACCACGCCGCTCTCCATAAATCGAACCAGTCAGATTTTCTTCACGTATTCGACCTTCGCAAAATGAGAAATCCCGCAAGGTGAGCACTTGACCTACCGACGCCTCTGATTTGATAGCGTTTAACCTTATGCGTTTTTCAGCAAGCCATGACGCAGAGTGCTCGCATGCTTCGCATACACATGATGGCATTTTCTGTTGTTCCTTAGCCTTCGCTTGACCGTTAGTCGCGGTCTTGCTTTGTAACGCCAGGCACTCGTAGATTCCCGAAAAGTTATGGTTCGTAACCACACTCAGCCATCAATTAGTGGTATACAATTCTTACGGATGGGTATGCGCCATATAAAATCGCTTCTATGGGATAAGCTCACATTTTAACTTCCAGGGGCTGTTGCTGAAATTTTGTATCCTTTCATTGTTCTGACCCTGCACACGCGTCCTGAGACACTAGCCGCCTCGCGATCCATTTGACGTCAAGAGGTCAATATTTGAACGCGTTTTTTGAAACATTACTGAATTTCTACAAACTAGAGCCCACAAGATACACGCTATCCGGTCTACTCTCTGACCGTCTTATCGATTCTATCGAGATAGGCCGGGCCTTAGTTTGGATTAGTGCTATTAAAGGTGGCTGTCGATTCCCGTGGTTCACCATTGGTGGGTCAGTAAAGCCCATTTAGGCAGGATCTGGAGCGGGCAGGCATCCGCGCTCAGCACGCATCTGACCCTACACGACCCCTGACAAGCAGAAATCCAGGAGACGCCACCAATTTCATCGCAACCAATAGCGCTTCCGCTCGATTGCAATAAATGTACCTCCTAGAGAAAACTTTAAAAGCAACCACCCGACCTCCTTTCATCCTTAGAAACGCCCCCCTCCAGCATGTCGAGCATCTTCCACGATCCGTTGATTCTTCTCGCTGTCGGTACCCTGTCCGTCGCTGTTGCATGGAAAATATCTAGCTCGCGCTCCTCGGGCCTGCCGCTGCCACCAGGACCCAAGAAACTTCCCCTCATTGGCAACCTCCTCGATATGCCGAAGAACGATGAATGGGTTACCTACGCTCGTTGGGGGAAGCAGTATGGTAAGCATCAACGGCCTCATCTTGCCTCCCTATCATCGACTCTTGTCGCTCTTAGGTTCGGACTTGATCCATATTCAAGTCGCGGGTTCATCCATCGTCGTCGTCAACTCCGCAGAGGTCGCTCATGATCTCTTTGACAAACGCTCAACCATATATTCCAGCAGGTATGTTTCCGCATTCTATGTTTAGCTTCCCCATCCGTTGACCCTGAGACTAGGCCTCGCTTTGTTATGCTGAATGAATTGTGAGTGCCGTAACGATATACTTTCTTCGATCCATGCCTAATTCTATGAATAGGATGGGTTGGGAATGGGCCGTCGCTCATATGCCTGATGGAGAGATGTGGCGACAACATCGTCGTCTCTTCCAAAAGGAACTTCATCCTTCAACGACCCCCACCTTCCAACCTGCAGTCACAAAATTCGCCCACCGTCTTCTCGTAAGTATGCACCAAACCCCAGAAGATTTTATGAGTCACATGCGGCAGTAAGTTTTCCTTTATCCCCCTTCGCGTCGACCATCCATCTCATGCCATGTCACACCTATCTTCGTAGCTTTGTCGGTGGTGTTCTCATGAATACTTCACACGGAGTCGATGTCCTGCCTATGCACGACCCCTATATCGACATTATCGAAAGGGCTCTCGCAGGCCTCATTCAAGCCATCGTCCCTGGTCGGTTCATTGTCGAAACTTTCCCCATTCTGAAGTACCTTCCCAAGTGGGCCCCTGGTGGTGGGTTCCACCAGAAAGCTCAGGGATGGAAGAAGTCTGCTCTCAAAGCAGTTATGTTCCCGTTCGCTAAAGTTAAACGCGACTTGGTAAGTACCCATCTTCTTCGGCATCCAATAGCAGCCCTTCTCGTCGGAAGTATGCTCATTCCACCAATAGGCTGAGGGCGTTCCGAACGACTCGTTTTCATCTCGCTGTATCGCCCACATGGACGAGACCAAGGATATCGCCGCTCAGGAGAAAGTAATCCGCCAGACAGCTGCTGTCATCTTCGTCGGTATGTGTAAACCTATCCCTCTCACATACGTGCCAATGTTCATCCCACTCTCAGGGGGGACGGACACAACTGTGTCAGGGCTCAACAGTTTTATCCTCTCTATGGTCTGTCACCCCGAAGTTCAAGCGAAGGCTCACCAGGAGCTCGAGACTGTCCTGAAAGGCGAACGTCTACCAACATACGAAGACGCCGAAAAGCTTCCATATGTCACCGCAGTCGTTCGTGAAGTACTCAGGTTAGTTAACTCGCCGTTCACATCGCGGTTCTTGACTGAAAGCGCTCTTTAGATGGCAGCCAGTAACGCCCCTGGGTAAGCTCCTGTCTTCGATAACATTACCCTCCTAATCTTAACTCTCTCAGCCATCCCCCATGCTGTTACTACTGACGACGAATACAACGGATACCACATCCCCAAAGACTCCATTGTTATCGGAAATGCATGGTAAGACCCCATATCTTTCTTCTCAATCTCTGGCCTTCAATCCATTCTCATTACTGCAGGGCAATGCTACACGATGAACGCGACTACCCTGATCCTTTCAGCTTCAAGCCTGAGCGTTGGTTAACTCCCGAAGGCAAAATTAACCCCAATATCAGAGAGCCTACGGCGATATTTGGATACGGTCGACGGTGAGTAACCTCTACCCCTGCGAGCTTCTCGAGCTTGACATGTTCTGATGTCGCGGTTGCTTTATCTCTTGACCCACAGGGCTTGCGTCGGAAAGCAGCTTGCTTTATCCATCATGTGGATGGCCGTTGCCTCCATTTTGGCTGCATATCGCATTGAGAAGGCCAAGGACAAAGACGGGAATCCGATTGAGCCTTCCATGGAGTATTACTCTGCCATCGTCCGGTTAGTCTTTTTGCCTCGTTTCTAGATCTTCCCGTACTCACACTCTTTCAGCGCACCATCGCCCTTCCCATGCGTCATTGCACCCCGGTCAGAGGCCGCGGACAAGCTGATTCGCGAGATCATCCAATGATTGTCACGATGGTTATCCCTATTTCTGTTATGTGATCTCTCGCTTTCGCTTTCGCTTGCATCTCGTTACTACCTGTTTTCTGTTCATTTTTTCTCACCCATGTATGCATATCCACTTCGTAGTTCCCATCCTAGCCATCACTGTCGTAACTTCGTACCATATAAGCACCACAATACAGTTCTCGCTTCCTTCCTCGTTACGTGAACCGCCAAGTGATTGCATGTTTGACTCCAGAAAGTGATTGAACCTGAGAAGTCGAGGCCGCACAGGTAGAGTTGCCTCGCTGGTAATCATTCGAAATTTGGACATATGTCCATGGGGTCCTGATGCATGAGTGCAATTCGCATACCACGCCTTCGGGGTGATCAAGGTAACCCACACAAGCCGGCGGCTTCAATCCATCACGAACGGACTTCTTCACACAGTAACGGCACCTATGTCAGAAAGAACCCTTTAACAAAAAGGACCATGGGGTTATTGCAACGTCTTCGTGCATGGGACCGGAAAATTTGCAAGCCCCAAAATACCTCTTGACCGTACCGCGGTTCACTCGGCATATCTGCCCTCACCTATGGGTGTGTATGGACATCAATACATCAACTGCGTATTGCCTCCTCCTTACAGCGAAGCATATGCTTTAGGATTTGATACACGTTGTGGGGTTGAAGTAATGGCACTCGGCCGAGAGAGTTATGTGAAAATCCTTCTAAACCGACAGCGAACTGGACCAAAAAGCATTGATAATGATGAAAGCAAGGATGGAAAGCGAGGAGCAGGTTGGGGCAAAATAACAAATAACTTAGGGCAAAAAAGAGCCTGGGTATAGAAAGCAGGATCATGATCCAATACTCATGACCGAGAGTCTCCGCGTGCGGCAAGCTGGCGTACAGCTTTGGTCAGGTGTACGTTCAATTGCCTTTGCTTCTTGGCCAGCTCTGCCTGATCCGTTCGCCCGTAAAGTTCTGATGTATGGTACTCAGCACGACACGTAACGTCGACGAGCGAATGCAAAAAGACGCACCAACAAACTTCTCTCCGACCCAGAGCCTCAAGGGAGCGTTTCCAACTTCGGTGACAGCCTTGGCTTCACGGGTTTCTCCAGCTTTGGGTTTGGTAGGAGCAGCACCGAGGCCAGCAGCGAGCTGGTCACACGTCGTCAGCATCGTCCGAGCATGGTCAGCGGAAACGTGGAAATAGTGCGCAGAGATCAGCGCAACGATTAGCGCTCTGAGGTGGTTGTCCTGCGCACGAGTCGCTTTGGAAAGTGCATCTTTGAGGTGTTGTCTAGGCAGTGGGATGAGTAAGCGAAGGTCTGTGTACAGAAGGAGCAACCTACTTAGCCTTGATGATCTCCTTAGAAAAGCACGCCTCCACAATTTGACCAATTGATTCTAGAGTCCCACCCATGCCGCGAGATTCAGCGACGACTTTCTTGCCGAGCGCCACCAATTCTGTCCTCCAAGTAGACCGTTCCTCACCCCCCTTTTCTTTGCCTGTACTGGACTTCGGAGGAGGTTCATCTGGTTCGTCGGCTTCTTCAGTCGATTCGTCAGCTTCCGACCACATGTGGGTGATGCTCAGGCCAAGGACCAAGCCGACCTTGCCTGCCAGAGCAGCTACCGCCACAAAGTCACCATCGGGACCAGACGCGTAATGTTTCGTTTTTGCAGCCTTCTTATCTTTTCCTTGCTGCGTAGGTATAGCGCTAGCTAGATGGTAAGCAACATCGTAGCAGCGTTCGGCTCGATCGGCCTGGCCAAGTGCATGGGCAAGATGTGCGTGGTGGAGAGATATGCGCGCCGAGTAAGTTTCGAATATGTTGTACGTCCGCGCATGCGCAATGAGGAGATTAAGATTCTGTGGGGCCGGATGAGTTGGGAGTACCATGATTGAAAGGGAAGGAAAAATACACACATATTCCGCAGCGTCAAATTCTCCTCGGAGAAGGGTCACCTAGTGGATGGTCAGCAGGGAAACTAAGCTAAAAGGCGAAAATATTTCACCCCAACAAGTTCAGACAACAAGTCAGCCTTGATCTTGGCCATGCGGGATCCAACCTGAGCCATATCTTCCAAATTAGCATGGGAGGGCACTATCAGACGTTGCGTCACGATAAGCCCTGGAGGATGTATTACGACAACTCACAATGAAGGTTCTTGACAAACTCTCCGGATCTCATCTCCCTTTCCCACCGCGCAATACCTTCCACCGCAAAGACTTTACGCTTTGGTTTCCTCCCGATGGGATCTCGCTTGACGGTACTGCTAACGAGAAAACCAAGGGCATACAGAACGCGGGGGTGCGTTGTACGTACAAAGAGCTTGGAGCGATGGGAATCAAACGATATCTGTAGCCGAGGATGAGAAAAGGTTCTAGAGCGATGATGCGATGATGAGTTACATACAGCTATGACGCCGTCTTCAAGGTCTTCCCCGTTACGTTCGACCAGGACCTTGTCCATGGTGGCGTGAAGAACCGCCAATCGGGTATGGCTTTTCTGAGCGTCACCCGAGTGGGTAAAGTAGAGGATTCCCATGATAAGGGTATGGATGATGAGGGACACTAAGAACGGATCTTCTGTTTCAACGGAGGTGGTGATGGCGGGGCTGGCCTGACCAGCCGCCAAACCAATCTTCGAGGCCTTGGGAGTAGCATCATCTTCCACTTTCTCATCGGATGTGTTAGTTGTCGCTTTGAGGGGCACTGAGGTTGACGGTGACTCGAAAATGAGGCTTAGCGCCCTTTCTGCCTCGCCTAGGGCATCACCTACATCACCCCAGATACCTGCTGCGACGAGAACACGCAGACGTATGACATGAGTCAACAAAACCACCCTGGCATGACCATCAATCAAAGATGAATCACGATGCGGGGAGGGCGGTGCGCATGCTTTCGCGGTCTGCTTTGCTTTGACTGGACTGGAGGGATGCGACTGAGAGGTATTGAGCGACTCTGAAGCAAGGTCGACTAAGGCTTGAATCGCAGACAATGCAGTGAACGTGTCCTGCTGCGTATTCCTCGCGTCAAGACGGTTCGATTTGGAGGTCGAGCTGGGACTATGGAGGAGTAGGTCTATGTACGCCAGATGCGCTCCGTATATGACATGAGGAGGCCATGTTTCGCCACGGGTTTCAGCAAAAGAGCTGAGCAGCTTCTTGACCTGATTACGAGCGTATTTGATGTTGTGCTGCCACCCTGCCAGTGTAGCGGATATTATCGTCAAATGGGGTCGGTATAGCCGAAGAGATGGATGCGCGTTGGCGATATGAAGCTACATGGTTATGAGAAACAGTCTGGCGGCAATGTATGCATGTACTTACCCCCTTCGCTACTGCTTTCTCCACCTAAACAGGTTTCACCAATGTCAGAAGAGCGCATATAGTCGCGTTCAACGCTCACCTCAGCTTCAATTCCATGGGCCCATCCAAACTCGGCATTCTGACTCAGACCGCCTCCAATGACCCGCATACCCAGCTCAGCGATGCCAGTCCATGCCCTGCATTCGACGTCAGCCGTCAAACTGAGTCCAGGCTGAATATTGGGAAGATTGAGGCATTTCCGGAGCGCCAAGAGAGAAAAATACAGCGATTGGATATGCCAAGGATGATTTGGTGGTTGAATGAGTAGGCTTGGGAGGTTTACGAGCAGTATTGGAAGTGGTATATTCGTCAATTTGGGTGCTGGCTTCAATGGCGACGTCGGAGTCGATGTCGGCACTGGGATACTCTGCGAAGACGCGAGCTCGGTCAGTGGAGAGCTCGGAATGCTAGAGTTCGTTGATTCAGCAGTTCGTTGTCGCTTATGAGGACGCAGGTTGTCGTTGGCGTCGGCGACATTGTCGATGGGTCGTCGCTGGCCCGTGCTCATAGCGAGATCGTCGACGTTGGGAGTCACGAAGGTCAGAAACCACAATGGGTGACAGTCATAATGAGTGACATCGTGTGACAGCACGCGAATCGTGACGATCACGTGAGTGGCGGAGCAGGAGCTACTCCTAAGTACTAGATACAGAATTGGGTGGATGTGCGAAATAACAATTGAAAGATCATGAGGAGATGAGGTCAGTGTGACCTGACTAGAATAATTTTTCCAAGGGATTGATAACAGTTCCCATCTAGGTGGAGGGGTAAGGATCGGCATGAAGCAAGAGTCTAGTTTGCCTACCTTTTTGACGACTTTGGGTAGGGTTCCTCTTTGGAACGCAAGCCTTGTGTTCCACTCTGCACCTAGTGGCGTCTCCATGCCCCTCTCGAACTGAGCCTTGCTTGTGTACGGATACGGCAAGTCCTTGACGAGATACTTAGCCGCTTTCTTATCGCGCTTTTCCGATATGATAACATTGGCTTTGCCATAGTCAGCTCGACTCTTCGGATCGACACCTGCGACTTTCTTGATGAACTGGGGCTTAGGTGCCTGTTTGCGCGTTCCATTGCCTCCCCATGATCCCTAAAATAAGGACGCAACAGACAGTCAGTTCAATTTTCTCATCATATGGCAAAGATCGATTTACCCATCCAGGTAAAGTAGTGTCGATTTCATGCGGAGCGTCCGCGGCCATCTCACGGCGTTTCACCTCGTCGAATTGCTATGGGACGAATGGTGTTAGTGAGCTGACTATCCACGGTACCCATGTGTCAGACAGCGAGGCTTACCTGTACGACATTGTCGCCTGCGAAGGCAAGTGCAACTAATTCCCGCTGCTCAAATGCCACCGACGCCTTCTTTCCCTTCTGCTTTATCGATAACATCTTCTCCTGTTCCTCAACCTCGCTGTGAACATCGTCATCGTCATCAACATCGCCTCGTTTCGAACTCGAGGCCGCCGTGCCGTTGGTTGCAGAAGATTCGGAAACGCCGAGATGCTTGTCCATGGAGATCTCGACCTCTGCATCGTCTCTGGCCTGAGTCTTTGCCTCTCCGACCTTCTTTGCTTGTTTCTTCAGCTTGTTCTTCGATTTCTCCGCTGCAGCGCTGTTTTTAGAAACCAGGACGTTATTCTTTTTTCGAGGTGCATGGAGGCTCGCTTCAGCATCGTGTGAAGCCAACCACGGGTTAGCTGTGGCCATAGAAGGGACATCGGCGGCCTGGGGTAGAGATAATGACGGCAGCGGCAGGGAGGAACTCGTTGGCCTTGCTTCGATGGGTGAAGGGGTAACCAAGTCTGTAGATTTGAGGGTAACACTGGAGGTGTCCGATGCCGGGACCTTTACCTAGGCTCAGAAAAGAAGGGACTAGGAAGCAAAATTGAATGACTTACATTCCTAAGGGACGAGCGAACCAAGGGTGCTCCAGGTCTGAACACTACTCGACCACCGGTTCGCTCAACTGAGACTTCTTCATCCCCAGCGAGAGCACTGTCGTTGTCCCCGCTTGGGTCGTCTCCTTGCATACCAAGCTCACGGATGAAATCGTCGCGTTCCCGGTCAGCTTGAGCTGTTCGTCGAGCCATAGCGTCCTTCATGAACTTCATTGCAAACACGCTCTTGCCTTTTCTACCAACAGCTTCCGTGGATTCGTCATTGAGCAAGGCGAGTTCTTCGAACGCTCTGGATTTGATATCTTCCTCCGCACCGATGTCCTCATCATCCCCACTTTCCCCATCGTCGTCATCGTCATCTTCACTATCGCTCCCCTTTCCCTGGATCTTCCGCTTCAACTTCTCGCCACGGTCCAGCATCTCCTCGATCGCCTTCTTTTGGTCGTCATCAAGCCCGTGCTTTCCAGCCATTGATTTAGCCCACTTGCCGCTATTCTTGTGCCTCAAGGTCGCTCGTTCCCGAGCCCGTTCAACCTCCCTACGAAGCCTGGCCTCTTCTTCGTCTTCATCGTCCTCCCCCTCACCCCCATCCAGCTTCTCTTTCGCCTTGCGACGAAGCCTTCGGTACGTTTTACTCTTGATCTTCTTTATTCGATGTGCACGAACTTCAGCACGATACATGAGTTCACGCATTCGACGCAGTTCAGCTCTACGAGAAGCAACCTCCTCAACACTGAGTTCCTGGGCTTTCAGAGCATTTTCTTCCGTTTGCACGATGTCTTCTTCCCGGAGCCGAGCGGATTGTAGTAGTTTGGATATTCCAGATTCAAGTTCAGTTGTAGGCTAGCCAATAGATGTTTTTGACCGTGATCACGAGAAAAGGCTGAAAGCATACCTTGAACCGTGCTGCAAGTTCGAGATTTGAGGTCGAAGCTTTCGGTTCGGGTTGTAGAGGGAAACTCAGGTGTTCAGCCTGGGGGTGGGGCGGTCAACACAACTTGGTCTGGTCAGATAAGGGAAACATACATCACGTATACGTTTCATACTCTCACTCCACTTATCCACCTCGCCTTTCGTCTGTTCGTATGCAGCCTGACGATCCAGACGTTCTTGCGTTCGCTGCGGTAAAGGCGCAGAGAGCGTCCGAGCTTTCTTTGACTTGGAGTCGGGATCGTTCTTGCCTTTTCCTGGTGCATCGGGGCGCAGGACCTTTGCCGACTTCTGTAGAGAAGCAAGGACAGTAGAGCTGGATGACCCAGCCAAGGGTGCCAGTAGATCATCGATCTTAAGCTTGTTTCCTGAAGGTACGGTCTTAGAAAAATATGTATAAATTCGAATGCGACACCTACCATCGTTGTGAGCACCAAACTCGTTCTCAGCACCAGCCTCGGTCCGTTCCTTGAGTATCTGCCGCCGCTTGGCGGGCTTAGGGCTGTCAGGTCCGTCAGCCTTGCGTTTTGTGGTGGTCGACGAGTTGTCTAGTTTTGATACAAAGTTTTGGAGATCATCGAGAGCCGTTGGTGCATCCATGTCCTCGTCTTCATCTTCCGAAATGGCGAGAGGGGGAGGCATCTCTTCGTCAGATTCAGAGTCCCCTTCCTCCTCTGACTCCCCGTCGTCCTCGTCGCCGTAATCGTCCTGGCGTTCAGCAGCAGGCGGTGGCTTAGGCTGAGAGGTATCACCTTCATCGTCGATTTCTCCTCGGCCATCCAGTATGTCGAGGAGGTCGATGAATTCCGAAGGATCGCCGTCTTCTTCCTCTTCCTCCGAGCTAGCATTGTCGGGAAGTTCTTCAACTTCGTCCTGACCTTCATCATCATCGTCCTCGTTTAGATCGACATCCGCAAAGCGCACTTTCCCATTGGACTTGGGTGCTTTCGACTTACGCCGTTTTTTCTGCTAGAATAGAAACGTTTGAGATGGACCAAGAACTGACATGATTCAGTGTACCTCACTTGCAAACTTGAATCCAGCGAAACGTTCCTCGTCAGACTCCTCAAAAGCAGCATCACTGTCGAGTTCCTCGTCGTCGTCACTGGCAATCCCCTCATCGTCATCGTTTTCTCCGATTAACCTCGCCCTTATCGCCCCAGCCGCTTCGTCGTCACTTCCTCCATCATCAGCACCACCACCGAGGCCCTGAAGCTCATCCTCATCGAATCCGAGGTCAACCTTCTCGCGTCGAGCCTTGGATGGCTGGTATTCATACACTTCACGAAGAGACTGGGACTTTTTGGATTTTCGCTTCAGAAACCCGATCGCATTGGCCTTCTTGCTCGAAGGAAACCGCTTCTTCGACGAAGTTAACGGTCGACCAGGTCGCATAGTGATGTGAAGCTAGTCAGCCTTGGCAAAGATAGAAAATTTGGGCCCGAGGAAAAGTTTGTGGGCTAAATTTGGCAACAACGCACTTGGAATTCATGGGCGTCAACCCAGGCGCTTGTAAGCTTTGCTTGCTACCTCTCAACTTCCTCTGTGATACTTACTTGAATTATTCCTCGCACAGATTTTCCGCAGAATCGTCCTAGAAGTGTGGTTTCATAACCTATCTTGCGTCATATGCTCGTTCTAGTCGCTTTCCTACCCCACTGCGGTCCACATCGACGGGTAAAATGATGCTAACGGAAGCATCCACCTCTTGCCATGACGCCCAGTGCCACTACGCCAGCTCATATGTGTACTAGCTGGCAATTACAAAAGAGACCTGGCATTCTGTCGCTGCGTCTCGACCGATCTTGGTATCCCTTCCCGACAACGAAGATGTCTCGTCTCCTTCGTTCGGCGCTCACGCTCTCTGCTGCCGTGGCTCTTGGTGTCTTACCAAGCACAGTCGCAGTGCACTTCACTGTCAAGAACAACTGTCCCAACGCCCTTTCTCTGTACATCAACGGTGAGAACCGTGGTGTTTTGGGTGATCATGGCGGAACGTTGGAAAGTGATATGCCGAAGGATTGGAGTGGAGATATCTGGTCAAGTTCGTACGAGGGGAGTACCAACGGTGACAAGTCAACGAAGGCTTCTTTCCATCTGGAGGTAGGAACAATTCATCAAGGGATGAAGAGAGTCCCTCTGAAACTGCTTGTTTCACAGGAAGGATACTACTTCGTTGTCTCGGACTGGTCCCGTTTCAATACGGGTATAAGCATCAAGCCCAGCCGTGGTGCTGTAAGCGACCTACATCCCCTTCAAAAGACGATGCTGACTGAGACCTTGTGTCCCTTAGGATTGGGGTTGGTGTCCCGAAGCGCGATGCGATGGCCCGAGTTGTAGCGGCGGTTATCGAAGCCGACCAAACCACCTCCCACCTCCAGGTAGTCACCCTCCTGGACAACCACTTTATCGCTGCCCAGGTGATGTCAGCTTCACCGTAACGTACGTGGTCTTATCTATACCGCGTCGTCCTACCTTGTCTCAACGTCCTGTAGTTTCTGCCCAGACGGAAAGCCCCCTCCCTCGAAGCAAACCCCGCCCCCTCCACCCCCTCAAGCTCCGGGTGAAGTTCATCAAATCCACCCGAATGGCGACAATAGGAAATGCCTCGACATCCGCGCGGCGAAGGTGGAAAACGGTACCCCGGTTCAGATGTCCGTCTCATTCTTGCTTTCAATGTCGTATTTTCACTGTGCTCACGTCTGGCCCCCAGTTACGATTGTAACGGATCTGCCGCTCAAAAATGGCGCATTCGGTCTAGTCCAGGCCCTACCAAGATTCAGCTCGACGGTACCAACTTCTGCCTTGACTCTGGTTTGAGTATGTCCTGAACGCACCTGTCCCCGCATATGTGACTCACGTCATTGCCATTTTCAGCTCCAGGAAACGGGGTCCAACTAAAGATATGGCAATGCTTCGATAACCTAGGAGCTCAGAAGTGGTGGTACACTGGCGATAAACACATTGCCCTAGAAGGAAAAGGTATGTCACCACTTCCTCCCTGTTTCATTCATTCATATATGTTAATGTCACGCACAGGTCAATGTCTTGATCTTACCGGGGGCAACAATTGGAACGGGAATGTCATCCAGACCTGGGAATGCTTCTACGGAAATAAGAACCAAATCTGGACGCTATAGGATATGGAGAATGTGGTAACGTCGAACGCTTCTGCCAAAGAACACTGAACACTCCATATATCCCAAGTATCATACTCCTCCTGATTAACATATATCATTGTAGCATACACGCATCCTTGCCTTTCAAGAACCAATACAACAATAAATGTATTATACTCGCCTCTCTCTCTGCTCGGGGGTCGACTCCGGAACCAACCACCCTTGAAGGTTGAAGATTGAACCCTTAAATTATCAGCTGCACGAAAGCTTTCGGCTTGCCGAAAAATGCAACAGTCTTCTCCCAGTGTCAACTACTGATAGTCTCTTCTCTGCAGTGCCGCTTCCAGTTATAGAATAAACCTCAGGAACCATCTCTTGCTTGATAACCTGCGAGTTATACGAACTTCGCTCGGGGTCTCGACTAGTCCGTCCATACCTTCCTCAACGATGTGAGTATGAGTCCTCCTCGAATCGATCATTTACTTATTGAACAGCACCGTTTCAAGTGGCTCAACGCTGTACAATGAGGAGTAACTACACTATCTCCCGAGTGAGATCATACTCAAGACTCAAGTACGTATCTGGCCTCACGCTCCCCGGTAGTCGAAGCTTCTCAGCTCTATGAAGGAAGTCATGCAGCGTCGCTTTGCTCCCGATTAACTCCTTACTACTCTATCGCGTCAGGGATACACCGTTCGCGTTATTTTTGCGTCAAGAAGACGGTCATGCATCCCAATTAACCACAGCTTCGAGGTATCAGTCGGAGGTCCTGAGACTCGATTTCTCGAAGCCCTCAGAGGCCATTGATCGAAGGTATCCAGGCTCTGTGCACTTCTAACTGCGCATCAAAAGATAATTAAAAATGCTCGGTGCAAGGTACGGTTCTCTGTGCATCAACGTCAACAGTTGAGGTAGCGCTGACTTACCTCTAGGAGTCCATCATGGCATCCTCGACCTGCAACGCTATGCTTTTACCTACTGTCTGCACTTTCCACTGCGTTCGCCGTCTGAAAGTTGCCATTCATGTTTCTTCGTTGGCCATGTCCCCTTTCCAATCCATCAGGTGCAGATTCATTCCATGCTGTACGGATCAACGACTACCACTTCGAACTTCGACGCAGCAGCCTGCTCTCGCGCGGCTTTGTTGACTGAACAAAACAAGAGCTCCAGACCTATACTCACCTCCCTCCTAGGTTCCTCTAGGCATGCTTATTTTAACCACCCGTTCAGCGCATAAAAGGTCGGTAACTTGGCTCCAATGCTCTCCAGACACCTACTGAGTCTATTCACCCTCGAGACCTCCAGCCACACCAGAAAAATGCTCTTCAATTTCGCCAAACCAACTGCTCTTCTCGCCCTCGCCCTCAGCCCAATGGCTAGTGCATTGCGCTACGCCGGGTTCGCGTCTACCATCTCCTGTACCGGACCCAACTTCTTTTGCGAGGATGGCGGAGACGTCTGTTGTCGTCTCCCCACAGGATTTGGTGTCTCTAATCAATTCCTTGGGCTCCCTCTTGGGACTCAAGGACAGGGATACACCGGTAGCACCTGTGGCGACTTCCTCTTCGCCGTCTTCGGTCCGGGAGACAGATGTTGGAACGGTGGAGGAGCTCGTGCTTCTCACATAAACTGGTTCCACTCTCCCAGCCGAAACATTGATATTCGCGACGTATCCGATAATTCTACTTGTGGCCCTTCTGGATTCACTTACCAGGAGGCCGCCGGCGTCGAGAAGTCCATCCAAGTTCCCCTTGGTGAAGCTGACAACATCGTCGCTTTGTATACCAAGAAGAACTTCGCCGCTCTTTCCAATTATCCTGAATATTGAGAAGTAAGTCCTCCAGATTTGGGATCCATAGCAAAACTCTGGATGAGGGCTGTGGTATCATGAATACACACCCTGGCCATACATCGTCCCCCAAATCATTTTCTCCCTCTGCGGTCGTCTCTCTTAGTCAGTCTGGTCGACAGTATTGGTATCTTGTAAAGCTCTATTCAACTAGAGCATGGTTGTTCAAGATAACGTCGAATGCGCGTGTTTGGTATCTCAGCTGAAACGATCGCCGTCCTATCCCAGCAAAATACGCTACGGAAGGTAGGCTCGCCGCTCGCGAAACGCTGAGGTGGGGATTTTTTTGACCGTCCCCGAATCCGAATGAGTCGCCGCTTTCCCGCTCCCTCGCAACGCAACAATGTGCCATTTTGGTCCTCAGTTGGTGGTACTCTCTTACGTTTCTTGATATGATGGTCTATCCAGTGGCTATCTAAGCTAGAAACAGACTGACTCCGCCATTGTGCGTAGTGACGTCGGTCTATGTACTCCGACAGTTCCACTCGAAGGAACATTTCGTTTCCTGAAGACCAAAGCCCCTGGCTCCTCCTAATACTTATCCCTCCCACTTTAGCTTCTTGCAGTTCTTCTATGCATCCTTGTGAAAGCTCCCATGAAGTCGTGAGAGCGAGCCTTCTCCCACATCCCCATGATCGTTAAGACAGCCCATATCTATGCTGGAAAACTCTTTGACCCCATTACTCGGACAATCGCATCGCGCCAGCTAATCGAGGTTGACGAAACCCACGGACGGATTCTGGCTGTTCGCTCTTTCGCGCGATTCCCCGAGACTTCTCAAGAAAATACAAACATCCGTATCATTGATTGTCGAGAGCTGACTGTTCTTCCGGGATTTGTGGATGTCCATGTCCATTGTAGTATCTCATTTAACCCCCACATTATTCGAAATGCTGACAGGATTCCGTTTTAGTCTTTCTGCATCCGTACTCCGAGACATCTTGGAATGATCAATTGACGACCGAGTCCCTCGTGGAAAGAACGATCAGAGCTACCAATCATGCCAGAGACACATTGATGGCAGGTTTCACCACCGTGCGGTGTGTTGAACTGTGTTGAGGCCCTGTCCGTCGGCGCGAACTGAGATCTTTCGTAGGGATCTTGGCACGGAAGGCGCTGGCGACGCTGACATCGCGTTCCGAAAATGCCTCTCGCAAGGCTTGATTCCCGGCCCACGATACTTCTGTGCTAATCGAGCACTCGTTTCAACTGGAAGCTACGGTACGCCCAAAGACCTCTCAGGGATTTGCCCCGACACCTCATCGGCATGATATTCCAGGCCCTAAAAGTCCAATTTACCCAAACCAAGAAGGTATAGACGGCGTCACAGGAGCTGAAGTGGTTGATGGTGTCGACAATTGTGTACGCGCAGTGAGAAGGCAAATTGGGGCTGGAGCCGACTGGATTAAGGTGCCCACCCTTTTCTAGCGGGATGCTTCGCTCCGTTAACGCGCTTTATCTTGCCACCCAGATTTACGCTGGTAATTCTTTCTTAAAGCTTTGTTTACGCGATCTTTTGCTGAGAAGTCATCAGACTATCGCGTCTTGTCGCGCTTATCCACTTCCTTCGCTCCTGCGCCTGCCGCCTTGTCATTACCAACATTTTCCGTTCCCGAGGTTGAAGCTATGGTCACCGCATCACATTCCCTCAAGTCTCCCCTTACAGGGAAACCCATCATTCGAGTCGCGGCGCATGCAACGAACTACGAGACAATCAAATCCCTTCTCCGCCTCGGGGTTGACTCTATTGAACATGGAACTGACCTCTTCGATTTCCCTCAAACCAAAAAGTCCTCTCAGAGGTCTGAAGAACGATCTCAAAACAAATTGGAAGAGGTGGCGCGACTCTTTGAGGAGAGTGGAGCAGCATGGGTTCCTACCCTCGCTGCTTATTACACGCTGTCTCCCAGTCAAAGCGCGAAGACCGACAATTCAAATTCGACTGGATACTACTCTTCCTGGGAGCGGGGCGTCCGTAGCTTTCAAGCCGCTCTCCCGTACATATCTGGTGCCAAGTCACCACGAATACGAGTGGCCGTAGGTGGAGATACAGGCGTATTCGCCCACGGAGAGAATTCTTTGGAGATGAAGTTGATGTATCAACTCGGCGCTGACTGGAGGGATATCCTCCGATGGGCGACAATTTGTGGCTGGGGATGTATCACTGGTAACAATCCGGATAACATGGATGACATCAACCTTGCCTTAGAGGATGGGGCAATGCCGTTTGGTGCCATTCGCCCTGGTTGGGCGGCAGATATCATTGGAGTAGCTGGCGATTTCAAGGACATTGGGCCTGGAGAGGTGGATAAGTTTGGTAAGATGATTGATGGCCAGACTGGAGTTAAATTTGTCATGAAGGAGGGGAAAGTCTATCGCAAGTCTTAGAAACAACTTGGAAGGCCTTTACTGTTGAGAATGAAAAGGGTGGTGGCGGCGTTCCTCACAAAGACTGGTGAATGGGAGACGCGCCTATATATCGGCATGCGCACTGAGGATATGTCGATGAGAAAACACTAGTGGTTGCAAGTACCCAGATGAAGGAAGGCAATACAATTCAATGAAGTTGGGAGCAGCGGAGCCTAGAGCGTCATAAATAGGTAACATGATACAGTCCTGATACAGTCGTAATGTAGTGGCGGTCGAAGGATACAGTTACACGTGATATGGATACAGCAAAGATCCCAATAGAAATAGAAAAGGCTTCGAAGCAGTCCCTCACCCGTTCAGCACCTCTATCGTCCTGTTCCAAACGGCCTCTCTCTCAGGCGAGACTTGGGTAAAAATACACCCCGTGATGTAATCCTCCCAGCCTTGACGCGTCTGTGAAACCAGACCATCGACCATGGTCTTATTATCCGCGCAACCGAGAGAGTTGAGACCGCTGGCTTTGTAGAACCACATAGCGCTTGCGAAGCTGAGTTCATCGGTCAGGACGAGGTCAAGAACGGCGTTCTTCGTGGTGTTTGAGATGGTTGGATCGGTGACATTTGGGGCCAACGCAAGGGCGCGTGAACGCGTTGAAGGTGTGTCAACAGCGTATTGATGGACGAAGGGGAACGACATGAGGCTTCGTGTACCCTGTCCAGGAGTACCTGGTTCAGGAAAGCTACAACAAAATGGCATGAGTAAAAAGTCGAACGAATGTGCGGTCATGCGTACTGGTTACGGTCGAACTTCAAGTCCCCCGTTTCAAGCAGCATCAAGCTCAGAATCGCGGCCCTTTCTCCAACCGTATTTATGTCGTAGTCCTTGAAAGCCTTCGAGATGAATGGGGCCGCTTGCGACGCGGTTCGACATTCTTCTCCAAATTGTGCCGACACATTGCACGAAGCAGTCGACGGTGAGATCGATATAAGTTGAGCAGCGGTGATTCCGGTCGAGTTGGAAATGATTGGTTTATGGCATGGAATGACCATGGCCCATGTCGAAAAACATGAAAAAGCGGTTGTGAAAAAGAGGGCGAACAGCATAACGATGGTAGAGCGCAGCTCTGAGAAGGAGAGTCAGCTAAAGCTGTTGGTCGAGTATGAGGGATACGGCTGGCGTAGAGAAAAAGTGTCCACTCACCGAGCCCGCGTTCGAGGTATTTATTAGTTTCCACCATTGTGGCGTTGTCCCATTGTCCCATTGTCTTTGTTCATTGTAGAAACTGACAAAGCTTCGGGGCCTCCTGCATAGATGTGTGTGTTTGATTGGAATATGGAATTAGCCACCCGGTCCAAGCAATTCGAGGGTGGCCTTGACGCGGTCGTGTGCAACGTTGGTGGTGGTCGAGTTCAAGAACTTTGGCGCTTGTCCCGAGAGCGCCGAGTGGCCTACCGACCAACAGATAACTTCCATGTCAATTCCAAGTTGCTTCCAAGTTCAATGAAACTTACTTCGTCGTCTGGCTAGTTCATCCATTACTTGACCTTCCGCTCGCGTTACGAATTCATTAGACCCGTCTCCCCATTGCCCCCTGAAACTTTCATCTGAACCACGAACTACGGCTTCAAAGCATGTCTTTCATCCCTGTCGTCGATGTAGAACGGTACTTGAAACTTGCGGTGCCCTCTGTAGCTGAAGAAACGAATCAAGTCGTCATAAACAAGCTCAAGGAACGGGGCAGCATTACCAAGGACGGGTTGATTCTTGGTTTCGACACCACCACCCAAACGGACCACTTTCGTCCCTTCCATGAATTTATCTCAAACGTTAGCGATGTCGCTGCTGAAGTTTTCCGGAGTCAGCCAATGATAGCGTCATGCTATACGCCAGATAAAACCTCTGAGTCTGACGAACCTGACGAAGCACATCCTAGCCTCCTCTGGACACGAACTCCAGCTTTTGTTGCTGGATCAAGCGAAGAACCAGATGGATTTGAAGATCAAGTTGTGGCCATCATACTCAAGGGGGATCATACCTTGGACGATTTTGCTAGTGTACGCCCTTTGAATGTCTCTCCTAATTTACTTCGTTGAAACTTGCTGCAGAACGTTGACCAGATCATGTGGTCAGCCCAACAAACCCTCTTCCATGACCTTCGCAGGATGTTCTTCTACGGAATCACCGCTGAGCACCACACCTCCCGGCTTTGGTTCTTCGCTCGCTCGCATATCATGGTGACCGTGCCGTTCGATTTCACGGTTGTTAGTCCCTCTTCCCGATGCAAAGCTATCGCTAATGTACTCACACTTTACCGCAGAATCCTGCGCATCTCGTCAAACTGTTTGTTGGATTAGCCTTCTGTCATATCCTAGAGAAGTCCAAACGGGACTTGAGTTGCCCATATCATTCCGGTCTCCCTCCCAGACCGAAACAAGCTCCTCTGGAAACTCATGGCTACAACTCCTCAATCCACCGTCATGAAGGCTTCACATCCATTCGTCTGAATAATGAATGGTACAACGCATTTGAAATAATGACCCATTACTGGGATTCAGGCATCCTTGGACGTTGCACGCGTGTTTTCACGGCAACCAGATTCGGCGACTCGATGCAGACTCTGTACATTCTCAAGGATACTTGGATCGAGCGAACACACTCCACGGAAGGCGAACTATGGACCCAGCTGATGGATCGACTCATTGACAACCCTGATGTCGACCAGGAGATGGTCGATAACCATTTCGTGCGGCTTGTCGATTGTGAATCCGTCCGCCGCCCTGTAACAACATGCCACTTTCTGCGCCGAGGAGAGCTATCGGCCCAAGCTAGCGTTGAGGCCTTTAAACAGGACCGTCGCGGTTTTTTGGATATCCATTCTTTATTGTGGGGCATCTGGGGGAGTAGGGCTCCACCATCCTACACCCATCACTTCAACATCTACTCGCAGTATGTCCCCCGTTTTCATGATCGCACATTATGGGAACATGTTGGGACAAAATACGATGACTCGCGCAGTTTGTTGGATATGTTACAATATCTCATTGACATTGTCAAAGGTGCTATCAGTCTTCGTTGAATCTATGGACTATGCTCATCCCTCCGCAGCCCTACAAGTAATGTGGATCGGTGCTAATGCCGTTCATCGCAATATCAGTCCCTGGAGTATCATCATATGTGATGGAAAAGCTCGCCTTGCTGATTTTGATTTCGTCTCTTTCTACGACCCGAAGACAGCTGTCCGCTCGGATGATTCTGTCGTAAGTCCTCCCCAATCTCATGTCTAACGCAGAGCTCACCAGAGATGTAGGGGAAACCTGAGTTCATGGCTCTAGAAGTCAATGCATCGGGCTACCTCTCCGAACCTTTCGACTGTCCCATGCCCGTGGCACCTATACAGGAGGTATCTCCGTTCCTCCACAACCCACTCCATGATCTAGAGTCTGTGTGGTGGGTATTGATGTGGACCCTGCTTCGATACACGCCCGTTTCGTCCGTGCCTACACGGACGCTGCTCCAAGCAAAACAGCATCTGTACGCCGGACTATTCAATTATCCCTTCCGTCTCCGACACTGTGTGTTTGCATCCACCGCTCTGTGGGCACCGTTACCTGCGGACAGCCAAGCAGAACGGCTCGGTGCGAACCTTGGGCGATATCTCAAAAGACAATACATGGCCGTCGAGAAGACCATTCCTATCCTCGCTGATGCCTTTGACTTAGATGTATTCACCACCTTCATCGACACCCTTGTCGATATGCGCCAGTTGTTTATCGACGCAGGGGTTGATAAAGTGGTTAAGGTGTGGGAGGTCGAGGCTTCGAACTTACCAAAGTAGGAAAGCGAAGGCTCTCCATATGTGGCTCTCGCGGAAGCCACATGATCGCGCACCGGGGGTTCTTGTGAGTAACGGGAGCTACTAGCTCAATTCTCTAAAGTCTACGGTAAGTGCCCAATCCAATGCGAAGTATTCCTCGTTAATAAATTTGAAATTACCAGTGTTTTCACGGCATGTTACCTCCATTGTTCTCCGTATGCGAGACCTTCCAGAGCCCAGACTTCAGGGTGGCTCGACATTTACAGTGACTCAGAACTCTTCCGTATCCCCTTTCATAAAAAATAGACTTGGAGGCGATATTCAGCTCGGGAATTCCCAGAATATTTCCAGACGTAACTTACCTGTGGCGGCGCTAAGTACCAATAGCCGGCTTGGACTTCAAGTTATGTCACATTGGTAACCAAGATTCGTATCTCTATCGCTCGCTAGCTCGGCCCTCGTATTCGCTTGTACCGACAGTGGAATATATTTTCTTCCTCCCAAACCATAACCCTTCTTGTTGGTGCTGGCTACTACTCATGTCGGTCACATCGGAGGATTTCCAAGCATCGCTTATTCTACGAAGTCAGTCGTCGCCGTGTTTCTTTTACCCATTTACAGAATTGAAGGGAGGTATGGAGGGTTGGGGACGGCATTTTACTGATACCCATCAGTGTCAGGTAAGAACTATTCTTCAGCTCCAACACGATTGAATCTGATTCGATCCCATTTCTCAGAAAGCAGCTTCCGATTACTTTTAAAATGTCATGGTTCCGGTTTGTCAATTTGTGGACAATTTTTCGCACTTACAACGTAGGTATCAAGTGCCTAGACCAGCTCGCTACTGCTCAGATTCCTCTATTCTATCTAGATCAAATTCGGCATGACACAGGAACTAGGGATTGTGATTTCTCAGGCTGGGGTCCAAAGCCAGCCCGCGTATGACCTGGTCCGCCACGACGGCCCCTGCCCCACCTTTCCGCCGTTTACACCACATTCTTATTTTTACTATTATTGACCTCGCCGCGTCAAACACACCAACCAACTGCCCATTTTGTTACCGCCGAGCTACAGCATGCTGAGCAGATTTACCGCCGCTGATGTCGATCCTGCTAGCAAGAGGGCAGGTGCCGATGTTTGTGCCTTGGTGCACCTTTCCTTCCATTTTTTCGAATACCTAACATGAACCGCCCCCGTGAAGCCTGCCGTCTGCGCATCATTAACACCCTAGGATGTTCCCACCCGCATCATCTGGGAGATCCTCTGTAGATGTCTTGATTGGTATATCCTCCGCCCCCACCTGCGATTTTACAACGTTGACTTAGTCTAGGCCACCTGTCATCCCATTCGACCCTCCAATCCGACAGCTTCTCGCCTACCCCAACGCGCTAACCCAAGCACGAAGCAAACGAACGGAAGAACCTTTACGGCCATCTCGATGTTCCATGCCAAATTCTTTGGATCCCCCAGGAAAGTGTGTCACGCTTCTGTGTAGGCTATGGCAACGTTCTAGGAAAAAATGTGAGTACTGTTCATCCACCACGAACCGAACACTCTTCACATAGAACAATAGTTCACCCACAGAGCCAAGGTACCGCTCGTCTTTTAGGCCACAAGTATCGGCGACTTGCGGCACCCGCCAGCCGTAAACATGGGGGGTTGCAGTTTTGCGCAGATACCCCATGATTCCCATTCCCCCTCCTCTCTGCGTTGTCCCATCTGTGTAGAGTTAAGCCATGGCTAGTTGGCTACCGTCAAACCCTCCCTTTCCTCCAGCCCATTCTTTCCCTCCCCCCACTGTCCCACATCATTTCGTCGCAATTTCTGAAGCTGGGCCAGTCGTCGAGTCACTCAACACCCGTACGCGCCGTTGGGATCAACCGAGTGTCGTGGATTGGGAGCCCACATCCCAATTATCCGCCGTGGAATAGGGTTTGATGGCCTCTTCGAGGTATGTTCGTAATCCCTGTCACGCCCAGCGATAATAATCACGCCCTGACTCTCAGCACCATCCGTTCGACACCACCTCGCTTCTCTGACCTCGTGCGCACCTTAATACAAGACCTTGGCATGCGTGGGTGCCGTGTTTTCATAACGCCATCGTTTGTCGCGTCTCCACAATAAACCGCGCAAGTGACCCTCTTGCGCCTGGGTACGAGCACCGCAGGAGACGTCCTTTTGTTCTCTTTCGGGTTTCATCCGTTCTGGAAAGTGGGAGATAAGGCGCAGCCGAAGAGTAAAGATCATACATCATAACCAAAGATGCGTGCTGAGCTTAGGTCCCCGTGCTCTCGAACGTTCGTCTTCCCTCTACTTCCCCGGCCCACCCATCCAGCCTACTCATCTGTTTCTGCACACCTAGGTGAGAATCCTCGAAGCTTGGAGCCTAGCTGGCGACTTTGATACAGTTGGGACGAAGATGAGGACCTGGAAAATCAGTTCCAAACCGCCCTCGCCTGCGGATTATTCCTTGACTAGCCGCATGCGGTGCTACTTATCGAGCCCGTCTTTTCGATCCATGAGAGCGATATTGAGCCGCCATGGCTACTTACCCCCGAAACGTTTCGCAAACACCTTGTTGTTCATGCAGATGACGTTTTTCGTGCTCTCTGTTCCTATCAGAAAGTCAACGGCCCGTTCAACCCCCCATGCAATGCCCCTCAACCACTGCCTCATTCGCATTTGGCGCTCTATCACCTAAAGTCTTGTTCACGTCGCACTGACCGCCCTTGGACTACCCTGGTAATTTATCAAACCTGGCTACAATCATACTCGCCTAAACTAATGAGCCAAAAACTTTGAACAGGTTGTGATACATGAGCGAGGCACCCTAGCTCGGTTATTGAAGTCTACTCTACTTGGATACGTGATACATTGACAGTGAACTATATCACGGTGAGTCACTCTGCACAGCGGTTCGCATCACGCAACTGAACTCGGTGAGGATAGCTTCATACTTATCCTTAGTCGCTCGCACCAAAATGCCTCGCCCCGCTTGGGATAGTGCAAACGCTCACAGTGACTTGTACTTACTTGAGTCGTTTTCTTGCCTTATCTTCGGTCGCTCTCACTAACATGCCAATAATAACGAAGTCCACATGGCAGTCGGTGGGTAGTATCCGTCTCCAGGGCGCCCGTCGCTCAGGTTAGCCTTTTCGCATCCCTGACTCCAACGCTAAATACACCCACGTCATAAACATAGCGCACCCACAATGTGAAACTGTAGCTCCTTGTCGTGTTTTCAACTCAGCTCGTAGGTCCACCGTCCATCGCAGTCTTGGTCGATTCCGATTATCCGGATTTTATGGACCCGAACTGAAATAGGCATAGTCAAACTTGGGCGCAAGCGAGGTACAGTTTACCTTCTTCCCCCTGATAATCCCTCAATTTCGACGTTGGGGCTTTGATAATCCAGATTCAGTTCCCCCCGCGGACCCGAGGCTAATGGTGTGATCTCGTATACGTACCCTAATTACAAACGATCATGGACCCGAACATACCATCACTTCTGCGGGCGAATAATAATCTCTATTCTGTTTTGTACGGATTGTGAAATGTCGCTTGATCATTTAATTTCGGGCCAACATACACGAAAGCACCCACAGTAATATGTCTACCTAGCAGCACCTCGTTGATTACTGTGTGTACCATGAAATTGGGGTGCTTTGCTCGCCCGAAGCCCCCTCTGGGTCCAATCAGGAGGGAGGTAAACCCCGACGTGGACACCGTAGACCGCGTGAGAAGTAAGAGACCAGTCCATCATCGACCTGCCGGATAATTTAGTTCGTCTTGATCAGTCTGCATTATCCCCGAGGCCGGGGGCCGACCCCACAGCCCAAAACGAACTGAAAACTAACCGAATTACTCAGACGGACGTAGGAGTAATCCAGGTTTGGTGCACCGTGAGGTGAGCTGAATCTGCTGAGAAAGATATATGTCATCGTCTATTGATGGGACCGAACGAACTTACGAGAGGTCCCTTTCATGATCATGATACACGGATTCGCGGAGTTGGAGTGAAGAACATCATCAGATTCGTTGACATGAACGTGCACAGGCGAACGGCGGAATTGCTTTACAAGAACAACGAGGCAGAGCCACAGAAGGAAACGGAAAAAGAACATACCACCTAACGTTCTTCAGAAGCTTGATCATGGCGTAAGAACATCAGGAGAACATATGATGAGAAGGAGTTCTTACCAACGAAGCGGTGCACTGTGGCTTCCTCGTCAAAACGCCGTCTTCCTTTCTACAGGAGACGTAGTCAGTATCCAGTGGCAAGGTACGGTAAGCACCGATTGATGATTACTCACGTTTATTAACGTTAGGTACTTTCGGATGCTTTGGCAGAGTCTTCAAGGAACTCCGGGGAGGAATTCCATGAAGAAGACACATAATCTTTCACAGACACGGATGTCGATGTGGACGGACCGAAGCGGAGTTCGGAGGACACTAGAATGAGAGGCGAGAGGAAGACACTGCATATGCTTGCTATTGATGGATGATACACTCAAGGTATCAGGTATCGTTGCTTTGGTTCGCAGTTACCATAAGGAAGATGCGAATATGGAAGATGGACGAAGAGGATCAAGGGGCGACCAGTGAAAAGTTTGGCAATTCGTAAGGTCCCGCCTCCCGCCGTCAGCTGTCGTATGGAATGTCCGCATAAAGCCTGAGTGGAAGATCGGCGCCACGGTATGCGTGTGCATACGAAGGCTCGCAGGTTCGCAGTGTTCCTCTTCCCGGCGGGGAATTTAGGGTGAAAGAAGATACGGATGCGTCCACGGTATCCTTCCCTGTGTGCATATGTTGACCATACATGGTACGAAAACCGAAGCGGAGTCAAGTGGTCGAGCGTGGCGTGATATGGGTACCCCAAGACGTTGCAACAATGCCAATATTAGAAGATATTATATTGGACAGCTAGGAATCACGAGCGGTCTAGAAGGAAGTTTGTAACGGTCGAACTATTTGTGTTTTAGAAATGGAGCGATTAGACTTAGACTTAAGAGTGAAGGGGGGTCACGAACTGTTGAACGTGCGCCTACTGGGACCGCGGGGAGTGGCCATTTGTCTCAGCATTGCTCGACGGCTGGGAGCTCGGCTGGGCGCTGCAGACGTCACCACCTCTTCTTTGGGATACATTTACCCTCCAGACGCGAACGTGATGCTGCGATGCAATGCAAACGTGAGTAAGAAAAGCCGGAAATGTAGCGCAAGACTTGGAAACCAAGGTACATACCGAGAAGGTGCACCAGGTTCCCGTTCACGTTCGCGTCAGGATCGCTATGAGCTTGACTGGGAGTTACTATACAAGTCAAACATTACTGAGTTAATCGCACGCGAAGAAGCCTGGAGAAGATCATTGTGAGAAAGCATGAAGGAAAGCCCTAGAACGAAACCCCACGTACAGGTCACAAGGCGAATCAATGATAGGACATATTTATCCCGGCATCCGGGGCCATGGCTCCCATACACTTTCAAGGAGATTGTGGTGTAGAGATGGCGTTAGAGTTAAACTTTGAGGATATGGCTCGCGCCGAGTACGCGCAAGGACAGGTCGTTCGCTCCTCGTTCGCGGTATCATCCACCATCGGAAGAGCTAGAAGAACTTCTGGGACACAGAGCTTGGAAAGGATCGGCGATGGCTAGGATAAGCATAAGCTCGCATGTCGATTAGGCAATGTTGAATAGCAAACAACATACTTACCTCCTGAACCTCGGACTTCCGATCGGCTGCATCCCAACGAGAGGCTCAGGCCAGTCTGCGCGCGTCATCAAAATGCAGAGGAGAGAGGCTCGAGCAGCTCAGAGAACCAGTTCGAAATTGCTGTTGTACCACAGAACCACTTCTTCAGCGCAACACGCTCCAGCCTTAACGACATCACCATTGAGTATCGGGGTTTAAGAACCCCTCAGCCACCGTCAACGGCGGCGTAGGGATTATACGGTCACTATCACGTATACTTATCAGAATGCGCTCTTTCTGCCGTAAGAAAAGAAGTGCTTACCGAAAGATGCCCGACAGTGAGACGCACTTTAGTTCAGCAAAGGTAGGTGTGTTCCTATCCTAAAACATCTGAGTTTCGTCGGACCTTCGAGACGGCGTAGCTTGGATATACTTAGAAAGCCAGTTACCTGAGGGTTTGCTCGGATGAACCTGTGATACCCTTAGAATGAAGGTCCAATCATAGCGAAATCAAAGAGACCATTCGACGAACCATTGGCTAGCATCCTATCTCGAAGCACAGAAAAAGTCATATGCACTAGAGCAACGTGAAAAAGAATTCTTCATCAACCCTCTTCCTTCACGCGTTCACGTCCCTCCTAGCGAACCGTGACACAAACGTTGGGAAAAGCTATCATTGCCATGCATTGCTTGAGCCTTCTCATATCACGGGTATTCGCGATGATATGAACGCAATACGTTACCCATCTCCACGAGTACGTATATACCCCGCGGACTCCACGCATTCCTCATCATCGTCCAGGTACATACCCAGGGTAGACGGGCACCAACGCCAACGCCAACAAGCTGAACTTCAAAAATCCCCAAGAATCATTTCCGTCTTCGGTCCGGGGTTGAACTGAACAACTTCCAAGTCAATAAAAATTCCTGAAAAAGAACCTGAGAAGAACGCGTTGAACGTTGATGCACGATGTTCTATGTTCTATATCGAAAGAGCGGAGTATAAGGGAACCAGTAGCGAACAGCCCGAGCGGACTTTGCCAGGTGTGCTTGGATTTGTGGACCTGATTCCACCACGGGTTCGTCCAGCAAGTTGGGTAGGGTGGCTCGAGGCCAAGTTACTCAAAGTCAGGCAGCGCGGTCGAGGTTTCGCGTAGGTTCGTGTTCAGCGCAAGACCAAGGGAGAACGGAGACTGGGACAAAGACAATCGGTCAAAGCGCTGGTGTACATGGCAGAAGCGGAGAAGTTGGAAGACGATCGAACTTCGGCAACGCCCGAGACCGTGTCATTCAGGGGAACCTCAGGACTTCAGGAGCATCTTCGTTTGCGTAAAAATTGCCACAACAGCTCTCCGTCGATGTTCGCTGTCCTTCAAAAAATCCAATATCTTCCATATTCACCTCATCATTACTCTCCCGAAGCATCAAAAGCGCACAATTAATCCCATTTCGGGGGAGGTACTCTCCATCGACGCTAGAAACGATCCAGGAAAAGGAACGAGTACGGGGAACGATCGAGCGTCGCCGCTGAGAAGGACTTGCGGGCCTGAGGATATTCAAATTCGAGTGAGCCGACGTTACTTTCGGGAAATGCCAGTTCGATGCCTGTGCGTTGAGTCAAGGGACACGAACGGACTCCGTGTCGGACATCGACCACGACGATGACGATGGAAGACCCCGTCGTCTAGATAAAGAAAACATCATGCATACCGTGACCAAGCATTTTACCGTAGGCTTACAGGCTTAGAGAACTCAGGTACGCCCCGCCTAAACTATTCAGGAAACTTAATCAAGCTCAGGACAGACTTTAAGCTCAACTTAGGGTTTTAAATGGTGTTTGTTCGTGAAATGCATGAGATAGGGCATATAATACATAAGTGGGTAAGGGACCAGAAGGGACATACGTTTTTCCTAACGCACTAGTACCTAATATCGATACCTATAGAATTATAGCTGTCGATGATCGACGGCGCGGTATGCTGGGACGGGACTAGGAGGAAGTAATTTAGTGTAGCCGAATTTCAAAATCGCGAAACCGCGGTCCGCCACTTACATACCTAAGTGCGTGCAGGGCAAACGGGATGCTCGGGCACTCATGCACTCATGCATCATGTATGACGCCTGAAATTGGAATGTATGTACCGGAGCGATGGCCAGTCGTTTCATGACTCCCCGATGCTACTTCCTGACGATGAACTGGAGTCATAATCGTAGTTGGTGCCGCTCCAATCATACACATCCACAACTCTAACCACCCTCTCAACACCCTCCTCCCCAACCCTCCTCCCCAACCCTCCTATACATATTATCCAACGCACGAACCATCACACTATACACATCAGATTCTACGTCACAACCAAACGCTTCATCGTCAATACGGTTGGGCAGTGGTGCCTCTGCGCGGGCATAACGACTCCTCAAATATTGTCCCACCCGCGATACCAGTCTCTCCAAGTAGAGCGTCGTCGTACCAAATCCAGGTGGGAGGGAATGAAAGATATCGGGTGAGGGGAAAGCGTGACGTCGAGCAGGGAAAGGGGGAACGAAGATGTCCATGTACATATTCTGTTTTCCCCTCAACATTTCCTGTCTTTCTCTCTGGTAGTGGAACTTTCTCTGAGGAACCGAGCCTCCACCATCCGAGTTGGTTCCAGATGAGTCGGGAGACGTGTAACGCAAGATCGTCCAAGCCAGTATCCACCACACTGACTCCAAGTCATGGAGTGGATTCAGCCGAAACGGTGCGCATACCATGTCAAAGTACGGATCTTCTTGCATGACATTATTCTCGTCGATGAAAAGTGGTGGTGAAAACATATACGCGTTATGAGTGACTTCTTGTGCCATGAATAGCGCGTCTGCCTATCCCATAGTATGAGTTTCAAGTGTAGTTAATCAGATAGTATAAGGATATCTGACCGTCTTGCACACAGCACGTTCGTCGTACATGTCGCCGCTCGAACCAAACGACATGGTTCTCCAAGAACTGCGGCAACAGTCTAGCTTAGAGGGGCACGCCGACCCGGAACCAAGCTCGGGTCGAAGAAGGGAGGTAAGAGAGATGAGAGGGGATGACTGGAAAATCTTACGGCCTTCAAGCTTCGAGCAACTTTTGAGCAACTTGCCACCAACACAACACCAACAAGAACTTCGAGAATCAAAGTGCCAGCGCTTGTCTGCCCGGCTCTTCAGGGGCTCAAAATCTCCCTTTACACACAGGGGAACTGGATTAAGAAACGACGAAGATCGGTGGTACAACAGCCAAAGTCACGCGGAGTAGGTGACGAACTAGAGATGCCAGGCACTGCATTAGGGGTGGCTGTCGCTGGAGGTTCCCAGATCATAATACCACTGCGACTTTCCATGCTCACGTCGAGGACTGCGAGACTGGGCGATTGGGAACTTGGTAGTAGGCGTAGAGAAGGCTGAGCATACGACATATATCAGTAACAGATATAGATCGGAATCTCGAGAGTTCCGCTTACATCCAACACCATGTGAGATACCAGGGGGAAACGGAAACGAACCTTCATACGCGCGGAGGAGAAGGGAAGGGGGAAGGGAGGAGATTATCATGATCATGTCATGTCTGCATGTCATATTGTCAATGTTGACAAAAGGTTGCCGATCAAACGTTAACGTTGTTACTTCCACCGGCTCCCTTCGCTCCCTTTGGACTTTTCATTGTTCTCACTGCTCCCATTTCTCCCTTTAGTCTTCCGTTGTCTCATTCGCGTTTTTCAGGAGAGCTTCTGCCACTGCCTCTGATCATAAAAGCTAGGGACTCCGTTTTCGACTCCGAGGAGGCAGTGGGTGGTGATTCGAGGAGTAGACGCGCGATAAATGATACGCTCCTATGAGCCAGGGAACCTCCTGAATCACCCTCAAGGGGCTCCCGTGAATGACGAGCCCTTCAGGTCGTACCGTAGCATCAGAGTACCATTTATAATAAACTCTAGGGTAAGTACCCTCAACGCCATGCCGGATAGAGATGGGGGGAGGTGATCATATCCAAAGTCCAAAGGTTGCCGATCAAATGTTGTCTCCTTCTCCCTCTCTACTTACCACCTGAAGCTGAAACTGAAGCTCCACGCGCGCGGCTGATATAGGTACCGATGTGCGGTTGATATTTGTACGCCAAGTCGATGGTGGATGTCGGTTCCACCATCAAGTCGGTTACGCCAATGGACTGATCCCGACCGCCGATCTCCACATATGGATTCACTCAATACTCTCGTACTGGCGTACCGTACGGCTAGAATATTCTGCGCTTTTACAGTAAGTTAAGTGTATCTCTTTACTCTCTGAACGTTGAACGTTTGAACTCTCAAGCCGACAGCCCACCCAAATTCAATCGACCTCAAGGATGTAACATCAACGTTCAACGTTCAACCTTCAACGTTTAAATGTTCAACTCATGGCTTGCTCAGTATGATTAACCCCCGAACCAACTCACAACTCACGAAATCGTACCTATTACGACTCGACTCTCACAGGGAAACGGAAATGAAATAACGCAACACCGTGCCATGTGAATGCCAACTGCGAACTCTTTCCCATCCATCCATTCATTCGTTCATTCATTCGTTCGTTCATCTAATCCACTTCTCCCACAATGCATCATACATATCTACTTCTCGTAAGTTTCGTAAGTTTCGTAAGTCTCGTAAGTAAATGAGCACGAACCGAGCACCGAGAGACCGCACCGATCTTCACCAACCTCATCCCTCATCTTCTTGATCATCAACCGCAGCAAACCGTAGACCGTCGGACGGTATCACGGCACGTAAGTAGCAAGTAAGCAAGTAAGTAAACCAGTGGATAGATCCCCGTGTGACTATCTTCCTGTCTTCATGTCGTCGTTGTCCGTAAGTCCATGTGTTCCGCCACCAGCCATGTGTACCTCCGCAGTGCATCACTGGATCATTGATGTTAGTGCGTGATGCGTGATTTATGATGGAATGGGGGAATGGGGTGATGGGGTGATGTCGATGGGTGGGTTGATTGGTGGCTGCGGTGGTGGTGCATGGGTACCGGCGATCCTCCGTCCTTGGTCCACGAGGTCATGAAGACTCCGACTCCTTACTCGACCCCTCGATGGCTCCTTTCGGACTCCTGAATGTTATGCATGTTAGAGTAGAGAACAAGTAGAGAAACGTTCTCTGATTCGCACTTCACCTGTCCGTTAGCAGGTTCAAGCGGGTATTTAGTGAGTAGTCCTCATTGACCGTCGATCTTGTGCATTGGTACCTCTTCACACCTATGATAGACTCGGAGGAAATGATTTTCGGCAACACACACACTTCGAGCCTCTTTTGTTCGTGTATTTGAGGTGCTATTTCTCGTGCTCGTGTTCGCATCAGGCCGAAGCGCGGTCTCCACCTGTACTCTATACATACATACACAAGTAGCGAAATCTCGCCTGTCATATGCAAGTTAGCGTATCGTAGATCAGTGGATGCGACTGGAATGTTAGATGCCTATTGGGGAGAAGAAGTCGGCGACGCTGATCTTGCTCCCAGGCTCTTATGTTCTTGGTATGCGCACCGCTAATATTGTTGTACATAGAATCCGAGGGGTTGAGCGCTGATGTGATGGTTGTCTATGTCTATGGTTCCCTGAGCGAACCGGGGACTGTGAGTGAGCTTGGAGATGTGAGACTCGATTGGCTCAGCTGCAGCGACCTGGACTTGAAAGCATGAATAAGGAACAAGATCACATCATTTCGTCTTTCAAGGTTGCGCTTTTTTCAGAGTGAAGCGGTCATCCAAGCACAAGTTAACTCGTCGACATCGAGTCTCGAGATGTATCAACTGTATACACAGTGCGTAACGACGGGCCCAGGGAAAATGAAGACGTTGAATCGGGAAAGAGGGACACGAGCTGAAGGGACGGGATCTTCGGAAATGAATGAATAATCTGAATGGGTCTCGGACTCGGACTGTGAGAAATGCAAACAGAAATCGAGGGGAGGGGGGGAGACGATCAGAGATATGTGCTGTGTGGGGATCTCCGATACAGAGCGGCGTCCCAAAGAACGTCACGCCAACGTCACAGAATCTGTTCCCCGTTGTCACAACCTCCAATAACCTCCGCTGTTCGATTTCCGATTTCTTTTTACCCCCCTCCCCAATCCATCCACGCTCACGCTTCACGGCATTCGATCACGCTTATGTGCGGTTTCCCTAAGCCTTTTTTCTCAAGTGTCAGTTTGGAATCTCCGTTATTACATACGCACACACATCCACACGCTGTTTTTCCCTTGCGAGTTTTTCGAAGGGGGGAATATTGATGGTGTGTGTATTATATATATAGACGGGGGTTCATGAAACGGGTACAAAGAACTGGGAGGGCTTAGAGCTTTCCCGTTAAACACCGCCCTTGACCCATTCACTCATCTATCCACATATTCCAATCCCACCTTCAACCCACATACACAGATTACGCATACACGCTACCGACGACGACGCACACAACACGCATATAGACGCTGTCCACGACGCCGAAGCATACGAGTACGATGTGGATAACGACGACGACGACGATGAGGAGGACGCTTACGTTGTTGACGCTCCCACCTGAGGTCATCGAGTATATCATCCTCCACCTCGTTGCACAAAACCCCCTCGACGTATTTGTCGTCTACCACTCCCCTTCTCCCCATCCCTCTTCCCCTTCACACCCCTCTTCTTCACACCACCACCACCACCACCACCAACGCCCCCATCGCATCCCCCTCCTCCTCCCCCTCCAACTAACATGCCGCCGCCTCCACACCCTCATCTCCAGCCCCACATTCAAATCCCGCGCATTCCCATTGGTATTCGACATCGGCGCGGTGCATCGACGGAATTTCGCCCCGAGTGTCGGGATGAAGGCGGATCAGTGGGATGTTTGGGGGAGGTTGGTTGCGTGGGTTGGGGAGAGGGATCGACCGGCCAATGATAGACGTGAAGGAGGGGACGGTGAGGGAGGAGGGGATGATGAAGAACAGAAAGGACGGGGGAAAGAGGGAGGGGAAGAGGGAGAAGGGTTCACGTTGCTGACGACGCATCCGCACAACATCGACGAGGTGTTTTTGCAAGCGTACGTCATGTTACTCTACGACGACGGCAAGAATCGTGCGCAACTCGAGCGTGCCGGGTTGTACGATCTCGTGAAGCGCTACGTCCTCGGTCCTTCGTCCCTTCCTTCACCCCAAAACCAACCTCAACAACAAAATCAGTCTCAAGGACAACTAGGCCGACGACAACCACATCTGTATCACCACACATGGAACGCCTGGCCCCTCGAGTCCATCCAAAACTCCGCGTGTCTCTGGTTATTCTGGATGCTCACCACCGAGGAGAGGTTGACAAGAGAGACCCAAGCAGAAAGGGAGAAGATCATCAGTTTGGTCTCGCCGTGGGTGTTGGTCCCATTTCGGGTGCGTAATCCTCTCATCCTTTATTTTCGGAAAATACTTACTGACGACGAATGTAGTACCCAGCCGCACATGCACCGTCCTCGCATTTTACACTCCCCCTCTCGCCGACACTGTATATCCCCACTGACGCGCAGGGGAACCCTCTTTCTGGTGGGACGACGACCCGCACTCAACATCAACGACGACGAGGTGCTATGGGTGCTACTGGCGGAGGAAGAGGTGGTGCTGGTGTGAGACGTGCGATACCAGAGTACAACCACCCACACTCGGTCGCGACGGCACACGGTCCGTACCCCGTCTATGAAGCACCATTCCCTGAGAGGATGGATCAGTTGGACGTACCTCTTCCACCACCCTCTCCGCCCTCTACGTCGACCTCTACGTCATCGTCCGCGTCACCCTCTTCCTCCACCCAAACCCAAACCCAAACCCAACCCACCACCCAAATGCAACCACCACCACGAATCCCCCACCCCATACCCTCCTCCCACCCAACCTCCCTCCCCTTCTTCTCCTCACACCACCCCCTCTCCCTCCCTCCCTCCTCTCTCCCCGCTTCACTCCTCTACTTCTCCCGCCGCGAACTCGCTCCCTTGGGGATACCACCGCACCTCCCACCCACGCGGGATGTGGCGGAGAGGATGTTTAGGGAGAGTGTGCTTAGGGATGCCCGAGAAAGGGAGAGGGAGGCAATAGAGGGGAGGGGGGAGAGTGTGGATTGGGAGGAGGTGGAGAGGGTGATTAAGCAGGGAAGACCGGTTGGACCGACGAAGGAGGATATGGGGGAGTTTAATTTGTTTAAGGGGACGCAGGTGCCGTTGGATACCTCCGCTGTTTTCACCAACACCACCTCTTCTTCTTCCTCAGTGATTCATACGACGTTGGGTCTGGAAGAGGAAGACGACATTGTGCAAGCGCAGAAAGAGGGAACGAGGAAATGGCGCGCCTCACCGGGGGTTGAAGGTCCTTTCGATCCTTCATGGTTAACCGACCCAGCCATCCTCTCCATCGTCACATCCCCCACTAGCACACACGCTCAACTCGTCGCGCTCTACACCGCTCTCCAACAAAACGCGAGGAATAATGTCCACGCACATTCAAATTCAAATGCAGCTGGGATTCACATTCACAATGATGGGGGAATGGGAATGGGAGTAGGAAGTGGGGGAATACCACCATCGGTGAGGTGGGATGATGATTACTTTCGGTCGAGGTATTGTTATAGTCCGTTTTTGGTGCATGGGAAGAGGAATGGGAGGGTGTATACGCCGGGGTTGATGCAGGGGTTGTGGCAAGGACGGATGTTGGTATGTTACCTTTTTCCTTTCCTTTCTTTTCTATTCTTTCTCTTCTTTTTCCTCGTCTCTTCCATTCCCATTCCCTCTTTTCCTCGTATCCACTTACTCATCCACATACTCATCCTTTCTCCTTTCCTTTTTTTGGAACGTAGATCCCTGACGAACCACCGTTCTTCAACCTCATGGGAACACCGCTTCGACCGACGAGTTTTGGTGAACATACGTTGTATACGATGACTGTTCCGCTGTATATGCGGTTGGAGGAGTGGCATTGGGTTCGAGGGAGTCGGAGGAGGGGTACTCAAATCGGTGGTGGACCTGGAGGGAGGAGGGGCGAGCTGAGGAAGATCAAAATCGACGTCAACGAAAATACCGACGCCAATGTCGATGTTGACGATGAACAAGAGGTTGCGTGGTATGAAGCCACTAACGAACAAAAGATCGCTGTGTTGGCGGAGGAAGAGAGGGAGGAGAATGGTGGGCCGTTGAGGCCTCCGAAGAGACAGGATAGGATTGATGAGGGGTTGGATAGTGCGTGGTGGCCTGTGGGGTGTGTTGAGGAAGTTCGGGCTGATGTGAGTATTCTTTTCTCTCTCTTTCTCTTTCTCTTTCTCTGCCTCTCTCTCTCTCTTTCGCTTTCACTTTCACGCTCGCTCCCCATTTTTCTTTCTCGTGTTTCGTTTCTTTTGCAATCCAAACTAATTTACTCATTTTCTATCTAGACACTTTCGATAACCCGCCCACACGCTCAACCTTCCGATACCCCGTCGATGTATGAGAAGTTTAAGAGGGGAGAGGGGAATTCGCATGATGGGGCGTATTGTACGGGGTGCTTGGAGAGGGAGGGGGAGGAGGGGATGTTGAGGAGGGTGGGTTGTTTGCAGGGGGAGAGGGCGATTGAACAGAGGGTTGGGGGTGGGAGGAAACGCGCGAGGGTTGACGATGAAGACGAGGTTGAAGAGGAAGGATTGCCCTCTGCTTCGTCTTCGTCCTCTCGTCCGCATTCGCATCGCCATTCGCATCCCACCGCAACAACATCGTCCTCGTCAACATCATCTTCGCCATCCCCCTTAGCTACTCAGACTCAAACGGACGACGAGATACTTCATTCGATCCTTGGTGGACCTGCGGGCTACGAAAAGTTCTGGAAGGATATTGGGCTGGGACGTGCGATGAAGAGGAGGAAGGGGGAGGTTGCGGGGATGGCGTATCGGAGTAGGAGGGATGTGGATGAAGATTATGTGAGGAGTTTTGTTTCGAGGGAACATCCTCATCCTCAGGCTCAAGGAGGCGCTGCTCCCGGTGCTCCTGGTGTTGGTGCTGGCGTTGGTGACGAAGGTGATCTTATGGAGGTTGATGGTGACGAAGATGATCACGACCACGACGACGCCATGGACGAAGACTCGGACTCGGACTCGGACTCAGATGCCTATGAGTCAGACGACGACGACGATTTAGACGACCGTTCCTCCCAAATATCCGACACCTCCACCACCATCCTCGACAACACCCACTCTCTACACACCCCACCCTGTACTGGCGTCTCCGACATCCTCCTCACAGGATCCACCGACGCTTCGCACTCTGTTGCGTGGAATCCGTTTATTTTTCGGGGGAGGGTGAGGAAGTGGGATGGGCTGGTGGGGGTGTTGAGGGTTAGTCGGGAGAGGGGGTTGGGGAGTTTGGTGTTTATGGGGTATGTCGTTGGCGGGAGGAATTTTGTGGGGAGGTGGAGGAGTGTGGGGATTGAGAGGGCGGGGAGGCCGGCGTGGGAGGGGCCGTTCTCGATGTCGAGGAGGGAGTGAGGTGTGAGTGGATGTATTGTGAGGATGTGAGGAGGATGGGTGGTGGGTTTTTTTGTATGTTTTTATCGCCACCCCATTTCATTGCCCATTTGTTGCTGCTTTTTGATTTTCTGATACCGTCGATGGACTCTTGGACACTTGCATCGCATCGCATTCCCATATTCTTGCATCCCATCCCTATATCCATCTCCTCATCTCATTCGTATATACTCACGTCCATGCATACTTATCCATTCTAGAGTATCAGTATCAGTACCACTTCTCGCATTCTCGCATTCTCTCATTGTTTTGGACGTTCATATCTCGTATATTTCTGCCTATCCCTATCTACTTTATGTACCTACACGCGTCTTGTCTTTTGTCGCTTCTGTTACTTACTTGTATTTCGCTTTTTTGATATTGTTGTTGTTTGGGTAGTTTGGCTGTCTTCTTGGGAATATACACGTGTCGCGTAGTAGCAGCGCTACTCATCAACGATTTGGGTTGTTGAGGCTTGAGCTTGAAACTTGAAGCTTGAAGAGGGCTTGGGCTGGGCTTGGGGGTTCTCCTGGTCACGAAATCCAGTTCCCCTGTGTGTAAAAGGAGTTTCTGAGCCCCTGAGGGACGGACATCAAGTTGCAGCTTGCGTTGACGTGCTGCAATCGCCAACGACTTGGAGCTTGAAGCTTGAAGTTTGAAGCTTGGAGACCGTAAGATTTCCCCACCCATCTCCTGTCAGCTCCTTTACGTTTATTACTCGCTAGACTGTTGCACTGGCCACAATTCTTGGATAACTATGTCGTTTGGTTCGAACGGCGACATGTACGACGAACATGTCGTTTGTTCACTCTGGTACATACACTTTAATCTCAGGTATCATGCATGAGTGCCCGAAAATCCCATTATCATGTACACCCCCACCCATACATAGACTGCTCAACGGCCGATGCATCAGCCGTTAATGCATGATACTCTAGCTCGTCCATATCTCAATGATATCTCCAGCTGAGGCTCTCTCCTAGAGTACTATGATCGAGAGGAGTATGATCACCGCTTGCGCAGCATCAATCCCCGTTAATACTTCGATACTATACTCTATACGCGTGTAACCCACATACCAAACAGCCCAAGAAGGCGAGGTCCAGAGTTGGACTTCGCCTGATGTCAGGCGACTCCTAATCGCTGCTCCTGACCCGTCTTAGGGACAGAATCCCGGAGACTTTGCGAAGAACTTGTCGTTCCTCTTGAGTCTAGAGTAACGGAAGAAGGAGAGAGCCGTCCAGCAAGATTCTGAACATGTGAGTCAGGGAGAAGGCGTACGCGCGTGGTCGTATAGAGTTACTATTATGTGAACGGCGCTGATCATCGAGGGCCCTTGAGATATGGGGTTGGTTTCGTTGTATGGATATTTATTCATCTGCGCCGGATAAGGAGCCAGGAAGGGTATGTGACTACCTTGCGTGGTATTATGTGGGTATTCAATTGGACTATTGATAGATCGGTGGGTAGGGAGGTAGTCAGGTAGATGAATTCCCCGGTTGAGTGGGGATTTGGAATAAGGATAATAATAGGTATAGGTATAAGGAAGTATAACGACACGCGAAGTTACTCAATAGGACATGCGAGTAGTGTTTCAAGAGGTAAGGTCAGCCTCAACCTCAGCGAACGAGTGAGCGAGCTTCACGGGAAGGTTGCATATGACTCCTTTGAGGTGGTATGAATAGAACGTTCAATCACGGCGTATCAGCTGGCGATACTGGATGATTCGATGAATGATTAATGCATTAATGAGGTATGAAAGTTTCATCAAACAGTCGACTAGTCACAAGAGACGGATATTTATATTCATACCAGGGTACCTCGCCGTCTTCAACTCAAAGCCCCCCATACATACATACAAGTCTAACTGCGCAAAGCCGTAATTTGAACGATAAATATAATTACAATTACAGTGTATCCGGACTCTAGAGTGCCTTTTCCGAGAACGGTTAAGGGAACAGGGAAGGGAATGAGAAAGATGTGGAAGAAAATAACGTTACTTACGTATCGTCCACCCCGAGCGACCGCCTCTAGAGTCCAAGGCTGTAAGGCTCTAATACTCTAGAGCAGGTAATGCTGTAAACGAATCACGGAACCACCATGTCGAATTACCGGGTTTGTCGTATCTCTGGCGCGGCGGTGCGGGGGTATGAGGGAACCGGGGGTAGGGTGGGTAAGTGCTCTAATCTTGAACGAAGGTATTTTGATCGCCGTTTTTCTGGTGTGGACCTGTGGAAAGTAAGGAGAAGTAGAAGTATAAACGACAGGCGAAGAGTACTTACAGCAACGGCGACGGCGGAAAATAGACTTTTTGAGTCTGGGCTTGTGGGACTTTGGGGCCTGATCATGATGCCTGAGGGTCGGTGGAGTTAGACCAAATTTCTACTTATAGTTGTGGACCCAGGACTTACTTACATGGATACGGCCAGGATTCTAAAAGCCTAGGATAGGGAGGTGGACGGTTTGCGTTGAGCGCGCCGAAACGATTCGTGTACCTTCGTCCTACCCAATGAGAATGACTGCTCGGTGGCGACCTTGACTTTCCGAATGATCAATGCCAAACTCCCGAGTTGTCATCCCTGGCCGCTTGACCTCAAAGTTCAAACGAGGGGACGAGCAACGTAAGCATCAGATCGAGGAAAGGGACATTCTTTTCTTGTCTTGCGTTCCTTGTGTGTCTTGTGTCTTGTGCTGTGCTTTTTCGAACCCCAGATCAAGCACCGACTCCCGAGAACAGTAAGTGAGTAAGAGAACGAAGGGACCGAGACACCGGTTTGCGGCGTGTGTGGCTTTGATAAATTACTTGAGAGCGTTGGAGCGAATTCAATTCAGTTGCGAATTCTGGGGCGCATGGACATTTGGATGGATGGATAACTATGTGGATAGAAGCAATTTCAATAGGTGTGCGATTTGTGAAGCCTTCCTTCTCGCATCATATCGTATGTGAAGAAGTTCCCCAAGTCCGAGAGCTGAGAACGAAGAACTGAGAACCGGTATCTGAGAGCTGAGACAACAGAGAAGCGTTGAGAGTACGCTTGGCGCTGACATATGTCTTCGCAAGGTTCGTATTCCAACACATGTCCACGTAGTCTGCCCAATACTTCGGTAACATGTTTTTCGTTGAACGAAGGAAACGAACAAGCTGGGAATCGAAGTCCGCAACCAAGCACAAGTTCGAACAGGGTGACGATCGTTACGAAACCCCAACTCATAATTCCACTGTTCGTAGTACACATTTTTAGTCGGGAATCGGAAGAAGAAGAAGGCAGACATCGAGGGTTGATGGCGTTGACGTTGGTGGGGAGTGGGAAGAGGAAGGGGTGCCGGCGAGTTGGGTAAGGTTGGTTGGGTAATGTGTTGTGGGAGGGAGCGCTGAGTGATGGATAATGGAGATTAGACAATCTCCGTAGCGGTCACGATTATAGCGGTTTGCAAAATAGA
>BEWF01000300.1:0-37655 GCA_002583695.1 Pleurotus salmoneostramineus
GCTGAGGATGAAGAACCAATTCGTCGTTCGCCTGAATCCCCTTCCTCAAACTCGAAGCGCCCAGCTAAGCGCGCAAGGCCAAATGCTCGGGCTGGACATTCTTGATTTCTTATTGTTGCTGCTGCGTTTCTTTATGTGACACTCTTCTACTGTTCTAATACCTTAGATATGCTTCTATGTTATCTTGATATGCCCCTTATCCCCTATGACTAGCCCCCTGTTATGACTTCATATTATTTTCTGTATCTATGTATATGTCTTTGCAGTATGACTTATGCTCACAAACTAAGCCAACTAAGTATTTTTAGTGGGCATGCCCCACATCATCTATGAGTGTCTCCTTGGGCATGCCCATACTAAACTATGATTGAACCTTGGGCATGCCCATGGGCTCCTAGGAGATTTCTCCTATTGACAGGGGCTTGCACTTGGGGGGAATTATAACAGTATCTTCCCATCAGTGAAACCTTTCAAATCCAAGCTCAAAAATTTCCAAATTACTTGCATTATGTATACCAAGGTATAATAAGGCCAATTTCCAGGTTGGTTTGGGTATTAGTAGGCAAATAGAATGGGGATGGAGTTATACTTGGGCATGCCCAAGATTGGATGACTTTGAAAATACAAATATCTCTAAGTCCCAATCTTTGGGCATGCCCATGGGTAATTANNGGCATGCCCATGGGTAATTATGTCTTACTCTTGGGCATGCCCATGGGTAATTATGTCTTGCTCTTGGGCATGCCCATGGGTGATTGAGTTGTACTCTTGGGCATGCCCACAGGCAAACATGTTTTACTTTTGGGCATGCCCATGGGTTAAAGTGTTTCTACTGTGGGCATGCCCATGGCTTAAAATACTTCATCAGTGGGCATGCCCACAGACAAAAATCAAATATTCTGGGGCATGCCCATGAGTTACAATGTTTTGATGTTGGGCATGCCCACATACAGTAATCTTTGATCCTTGGGCACGCCCACAGATGAAAATGTTATAGCATTGCTTAGACTAACCAATAGAATACATCATCAATCATGCATGTTAAAGTTACTACTTGACTTGAGACTGTGAACATCATATATGTCCACAGTCAAGAGGCCGGTTTCATTTCATGCCTACATATCATTGACTGGCATGGATACAAACTCAGCTACCTAAGTCATCAGAGAAGTTTGTGGATATAGATAAATACAGGGCCCTAGTTCACCTCTTGACTCAGGGTTATGCTGCTCCCATACAAGGAAACACCCCATACATATATGTATCACACCTGCTACAGGTACAAAAATCCATCAAAACAAGGTATACTCTTGATGCATTCAATAAGTGGGCATGCCCAAGTGGTGCCAAGCCACTATATGTTTTGAATGGGTGTGCCCAAGGTGGCATGTGACAGTGTGACAAAAGGGCATGCCCACACCTCAACTTGGTAGAAATTTTGCAAAATGGGGCATGCCCATAGTCCCATAAATACTTTGAGTGGGCATGCCCAGATGCTGGGCTGTGCCCACAGAATCCTACCTACTAAGGTATCTCTTTCAAGTGGGTACTATTATACCTTAGTAGGTCTGGGGGTAGGCTGCCTGAGGTGCGGTCGACTGTTAATTGATCACCCGCGATGAGAATAAGAAGTCGCTCGAAGTCCGCATCGGTCATGCCAAGCTGGGACTGAGTAATGTCCCTGAGAACATCACTATTTCCCTCGGTGGTGGACTCGTCAATTCCACTGGTCCGTAAAGGATACGTTGTAGACTGATGCCGTCGGATCCGATGCTTGTTAAAGCCGTCGCGAAAGATCTTGTTGACAGGTTGATACTTGTGAAGGGAAGGGATATGAGTTGTCCAGATGCGAAGGAGAGTGGCGGCCCCGACCGCAGCAATGTGTTCATGATCAATATCATCAACCAACGTATCCACGGTCAAGTCCTTACGCCCATTCAAGGCGACACGTTCAAGGTAGTCCTGTGAGTTCATAGCGCCTGCGGGGACATCCACCATCTCCACCAGAGTTGCTGCTGTACCGCTTCGCACTTCGTCGACGTTAGCCACCGTTTGGTGCCACGCTCGGTGATGCTTGTTAATGTTGTCAAAGACAATCACAAAGAATTGCGATCGTTGAGCTGCGCGGCGACCAAGATTCTTGAGGGTAGCATCGGCGGTGGCGCTGAGAGAATGGATGTTGTCCATCACAGTGGAGTAGGCAACTGTGCATCCCGCACTACCAAGCATCTGGTAAATGAGGCGGTTGGTCCGTGACATGAAAAGACTGATGCCGACAATTGTGGGAAGGAAGGAGGCACGCGGATTTCGAAGGCAGAGAAAGAATTGAAGAAGAATGGCACTACCCTGAGTAGTATGTCAGTACCCTTGAGTGAGAAAGAACAAATTTATTTCGACTTACATTCCAAGGATCGTGAGCCAGGTCTTCGAAGTACGCGGACCAGCCCTTCTTTGGTTCAGCACGTTGACGAGTTTGAGGGGCATCAACGGGAGGGTTACGAGCCCGGTCGATATTGTCGCGTCGTGTCGGGGATACAGATATGGTGGTGAGGACAGACCATGTGATGGGTGCAAGAGAAATGATCTTCTCTTTGACGGATTCGATGGTGAACGAGCGTAGAGTCTCCCACGACCACGGCTCTGGAGTCTGGAAGCTAGGTTCTTGTGCGAGAACCGAGACTTCCTCATCAATCCTGTCGAGAGTAGTTTTGACAGCCCAGTGAGATAGCGCGTCGTGTGTGCCAAGGCGGACACTGGTTTCAGCCTCAGAGGACTGGGGGGTCAGATGGGGAAGGTCGTAGGGGATGGAAAAGGGAGGGAGAATGGCTTGCGGATCGTACGGAGTTTGCTCCGAGGATTTAGGATGCTTGTACCAAGCATGGACAATGGCCATCGGCGCGCGATTGTCAATGTTACGGCCACCCAAGAACGACGCGACGGTTTGGCTGACAACGGGGTGTTTATAATGAGCTCGCGTGTCAAAGAGCTGTTGGAGGAAGTGTCCGAACGAATCGAACCCGTGTTCATCAGTGATCGAGGCGAGGGCTCCAGCCAGCTTTTGTTCCCAAGTCCGAGGGGATGCGCGCGGCTTTTTGGCAGGCAAAGACGGAGGGGGAATGTTTTCCTTCTGATGCTTGTCGGCCGGCCTCTGGTCTACGTGAACTGAGATAGGGCGCGTCATCAAAGGAGGAGTCGTGACTGGTGGTGGGTGGTAATAGAAGGTTGTGGGCGCCATCGGTGGGTATATTTGTCCAAATGGCGTTGCGGGAACGACAGGCGTGGGTGGTACCAAAGGTGTTACCCAATAATGGGGAGTGCGGTTGGGATCCATCGTTTCGTGTATTGGGAAGACGCAACGAGTAAACAATCAACGCGACGCGTCGACGCGTCTGGATAAGATGATCACAGCCCCGTGCCCGGGAGCTTGGCTCGATACAAGCATGTGACTTCTACCTACCATACATGGAATGCCGTCTATGCCGAATTTCCAGCCCCGACCGAACGACGACCTCCTGCCAAAATATCAACTAGGCTCCCAGCCTCTATACAAAGAGGATCGACTGTCATCCTCCCGTCATAGAGGCCGGAATTCGAGCCTAGAACGACTCGTTCTCTCCTCCTTCCACCGTCTACTCTCTTCCGCGTGCCCATCGACCACTAAAATCCTCCCCGCTGATGTGAACATATAAAATTGGATTGTAATTGCCTTGCGTAACCTTGGCATAATTACGTCCTCGGGTGCGTGTCGACCAACGCGTCTAATGCATCCTATGGTACGTCCACTTTCGGTCTCTTTTTGGCTAATATTCTGTGACTAACATGCTTGACAAGGTTTCTACCCCATACCCGGACGCGAGCGTTCCCCAAAAAGACTCTTACCCATCGTACTTCAAAGTAACCCCTCCTGTCTCCACCTCTTCCAGCGCCGATGAGGATGATCTCAACTATACCGACAACGTCGACGGCATCGAAGATAACGAAGATGGTGAACCTGACTTTGAGCCCCAAGTTAGCGGGACAATATGATGCACCAAATGTGACAATATTCATTTTGCGCCGCGCCGGACTTTTTGACGCCCGCCCCCTGAGAACACAACTTTCCCCCCGCGCGGACATAATTTCATACTGCGCGCGCGCACTTTTCGCCACAAATCTGGAGAAAATAGAGTAAAAATATATAAAATCCCAATTCTTCCCCTAAGCTAAGTCCCTATGATGAATAGGGACAAGGGCCAAGAGCCGAGGCACGACTTTGGACAAGCGCCTAGCCCCTTTTAGCCTCCTCTTTCTTCTCCCCGTCGTCGCAATTGTCCTTTCCCTTGTTCTTCAACTCGATCAGAGTCTAACCACACTCTTAAAAATTATATACTCTGCTCGGAAGATGAAGGGCTTCAAAAATGCAATTTGCGACCGTTCATGATCAATGTCATTGCCTGGTTCTCAATCTCGAGGTGGTGGTGCATGTTTTGTGTCGGTATGTTCGAATATTAGACCTATCAAAATCGGGTACTTGAGCAGTAAGACAGGCAATCAATCAAAGGGACATGAGATACTGTGAGATTACGTTGTACTTGAAGCGATTCCGTCATGTTGAAAGTTTTGTGGGAGAAACGAAGGAAAGGATCCGGGATAAGATGAGATGAGATATAGAGATTGAATTTGTAAGTAGCTTGCTGATTAGATCTAGCGGAACGACTCACCATATGTCAAACCCGATACACTAGCCCTAAAAGTTGGGGCACTTGATACCGTCCTTTCCATTTTTCCCGACTCCTCCAATAGTAATACCCCTCGCATGCATTCACGCCTCATCTACTCTCCGCAACATACGACAAGCTTCGTAGGCGAAAGACAGTACCCAAATGGATCATCGTCGGTTTCAGCGTCGTCACGCAACTGATAGCCGATCCCGGTAAGGACTCGAGTACTCACCTCATGTCCAGGTCCGCCCTGCCTTCCGCCCTCCTACGCCCAAGCTGCCAAGCCGATCCCCTCCATCTTGCACCCATCCTCCTCCCATTGACCCTCCCTCGCGTGTAACACTTGTTAAACACAGACTACAGTAAAAGCCTGCCTTCAATACCTGAAACCATGCCCGTCCCTCAGCGCAATTTTCATGTCCCAACATGTCAATACACTTCCTCAGGTGCTCGACACTCATAAAAGCCCAACCCAGCCTTTTGCCATGAACATCCCCGAGCAAGTCAATAGCGTTGCAGTCGGCGAGCGTTAGGAATCGGAAGGGATAAGCCAATCAATTGTTTTATTCACTTCAACACAGCGGCCCGGAGGTACTTGTGTGAACCTGCTCTCATCCCTTTGTAAACTCGGTAAGTAGTGTCAAGTTTTTGCTTTAGCCGGCCTCACGTCGGACTCTCATATCTCATTAGCTAGACTAGCCGTCACTAGTGGGTACCGTCTTTCCCATCGCCCTTACTTAGGGAGTCGTCGATGTATTTCAGCGTGGTCTCGCGAGTGAAAGGCTACTGAGGGAAACTAAGAGGTCACAATTTCCCAGAATAAGCATTCCAAAGTCTGAGTTCGTCGGCTTCAGGATCACAACGATAAACACTAGAGGATATAGCTTGAGGAGGGGAGCTGCTGGGAACGATCGTGAAATGATGTAGTGATGGCAAGTAGCCAAGCTAATGAATCGGGCGGAGACCGCTCACAATACACATTTTGGCCGGCCAGGTGCCGGTAAGTCGTGCCCAGTCAATAGCTACCAGAGACGAGGCTAGATATCTGAAAAGATAAATTGCAACTGCTTCGGGAAGTTGAATTGAAGTCAAGGGAAAGGACAATTGCGACGACGGGAATAAGAAAGAGGAGGCTAAAAGGGGCTAGACGCCCAGAGACAAAGTCTCGGCTTGAATGGTGACTCGAGTCCCTAAGCATCATAGGGACTTGGTATAAAGGGAAGTACTTGAAATCAATCTATTTCTACTCTATTTTTGATTATTTTCTATGGCAGAGTGCGCGCGCGCGATGAAATTGTGTCCGGGCGCGGGGAAAGTTGTGTTCTCAGGGGTGCGGGCGTCAAAAATTTCGGCGCGGCGCAAATAAATATTGTCACACTTGGTGCATCATAGGACAAAGCATCTTCGCTCGCCCAGCCCCAACACTTTGCCATCGAAACAGCCTAAGCAAGCGACTAGCCGCCCGAAGATTTCCGATTTCGCTACTGACGTTCAAGCTGTTACCTGTAGTACCCCACCATCAGGCTTTGGCGCCTGCAACTGTATACTGTCGACCCCGTTCCCCTCCCTTCAAGGGGAGGCTGTGTGGGTCCGTTTCACTTTCTCCTTTCCGTCCTTTGCCGTACTGTGTACAGGGTCATCTTCGCACTGACCATCGCGTTTATACGCACCTACCATCCTTGGACTTTGCGTCTGACACGATGTTCCTGGGATGGGAGGACTCATTCTCCGGTGCATTTACTAACGCCCAACCCGCGGCCATCTGTCATTGATATTGATGGAAAATTCGGAGCAAAGTCTGCTCCCATCAGGTCATGAACCAGGTCTGCTACGAGAATGTCTTTGGCCGGGGGGACAAGAACAGTCACTCCCCCACGGGGACTGCCAAGACTACCATGTTCCTCTGCGACGCGGCGGTCGAGTAGGAGACCGTCGCTCAGTCTGTCAAATGGAGATTTTGGTTGAAAGAAGCCAACAACGCGAAAGACGGCGCATAACCTTCGAGGTCCACTTCTCGTCGGGTTCGCTATTCGCCACGCTGAGGACCGTGGGTTGGCGGAGGAGTTGTTCGCGGACGGGTCCTTCTAGGTGCTGGTTCGTGCATGCAGGCACTCCTGCGGTACATTCCCTTCCCTTGTTCAATGTCGCCGCGCTTTCCTACCAAGTTACCGTAGATATTGGTTTGTTCTTTTTTGGAACCAACGGAGCCACTCATTTGTCCCTTTACGTCGCCCAATAGAGCTGTCTACTGTCACCAGGCTAATTTCTGACACTGACTTGACCGGGACTTTTTACTACGTAGGAAGAATGTGTATGAGGCTTGAGCTTGACCCTATCGGAAAAATTTCAAGACAACTAGACGATACGCGCAGAGCTGGAACTCGCAGCGTCGCTGCCTTCCAACAACAAATAGGCACATCAGCATTCAAAGAATTATGACACGCATCACGGTCGCTGCGCCAATGTACCCCATACGAAGGCATCCCAGCTACGGTTAGCGAGAGGCAACCACTCGCACCAGCCCAGCCCAGGGATTGTTGAAATGGCATTCCAGCCTTGAAGTTAGTTTCTAAGTTTTAGTTTGGTCTCATATGTAAGTATGTAGCTAGTCATTGCACGTCCATCCAGTAGACCATGGTCCTATCACCATGGGCGGCCTCGCCATCTTCCAGTGTTGTCGTCGTCGGCCACGACTTCATTACATCTTTGCTGAGCAACGTACGTGACGCGCTGTTCTCATGTTATTTGACCAACAATTGACCAAGTGAGAATTGTGATTGAGATGGTCAGCCTGAGAAGTGCGGAAGAATGACAGAATACGTTAGTATGACTATCTCGCCGGGGGGTTATCAACGAGGGATTCAGTATTCGCAACCTGACGGCCACGACGGCCACGACGACCGCGACGCTGGGCAATTGGGCTGGCTGTTTGAGGGGTTTTCCGCGCCTTCATAGGGGACTTCTTCAAACTGTTCTGGATGAGGAGTATGTACTCAAAGAGGGGAAAATAAGACCACCGTGCGTGCAGTCGGGTAGCAAAGCTTTGTGCTTACTGGGTCTTCTTCAAGGACATCTCGGAGAGGAGACCCTGACTTAATTGGGCTGACTTGATTTTGGAAGAAAGCTTCGTCGTCTAGAACAGAAAAGAATGAACGAACGTAGAGGAAGAACGAGCATAGTAGAGATTACCAGTGTTATCACCCAAATTTTCAAGGACGGGAGTTCCGTTTGACTTTGATACACCGTCCTCGTTTTCGTGTGTCCAATCTGTTAAGCTATGCAGCCGGAGCGTGTAGACGGAAAAGCGATTCATACCATGTTCCGCTAACCTGCCCTCAAATTGCTGGGGGTCGTCTTGAGCATCGGGGACAATGGCGTTGAAAACTTCATCCAAATCTGTGGACGGACCGGGGATTAAAATGCCAACCAGATCTAATAACCTTACCCTGGGTCATTTCCTCATCCTGATTGTCTGAGACTATGGGAAAGAAACATCAGAAAAGCATGGAAGGCAAGAAAGGATATTGTTACTCTGGGACGTCGCTTCGTCTTGGGAGCTTTCTGATTCTCGTGCGGAATCCGAGTCGACGTCTTGATAACCTTGATGCTAAAAGTTTGACAATTGAAGAAAGAGCAAAAACAATCACTTTACCATGTATCCAAGTCGCAGGCGCGAGGGGATCTATCATTTTTACGGAAGGACCACCAATGCCGACCCAGTCAGTCAGTCTATGAATCTCCTTGCCGAGCAAAGGGCCTAGGAAAGAGAGAGCAAAGGTCTGGCAAGAAGGATTGACCATAGGGCTGGACGTACGATCAGGGGGGGGAATGGCACTGGCTTCAAAGACATGTTTGCAGAGTGTCCCTTGAGAAGAGACCACAGAACGCCGGGTGCCGTTTTCAGAGAGTGCTATACCGTCTCTCAAACAGTAGTTACAGTCCGGCGGCTGTCGAGATGCACTGGGAACCAGAGATTGGGCGTCGTCGACATCAAGAGGCCAAGGTCGGTATGGGTCCTTGGAATCCAAAGCTTGAAGTTTAGGGTAAGAAGATGATGACAGGAAAGAAGAAATAACTTGCGACGCGGAAGTCTGAAACATGTTTTCTCAAACAACTTCATTTCTCTCTCCAATAGTTCTTCCAGATCGTCGTGTCCTTCCATCACCTTGTTCTCCTCGGATGGATGAACAATAGCGAGTCTTGATTTGTATGAAAACCTCCGTTTTTTACCAAGGACCGAAGCCTTGTCAGAGGCACTACGCTTCAAAACACTCTTTGAAGACATTGAGGTTTGGTCTAAAATGACCAGAAGCACTCCGTGGCTTGAATATTGAGATGTTGAGACAGTGGAAGGCCAGCGGTCGCTGACGTTGCTTTTCCGCTTTGGCGTGATTGAGGCCGCGCCTCGACAGGATTCCGGCTAGACCTGAGACTCGTCACCAGTTCGTTGGCCACGCGAGTTTGCTTGGTGCTGCTTGGGCCGTCGTTGAAAAAGAAGCGCTGGTTACGAGCTGTTACGAGCCTAGATTCCATGATCGATGATCTGGCGGATGACCGGTTCGACCGCGGCTCCGGCAACACTTACGAGAATTTCAAACTCCGAGGGATGTGCGAAAACGTCTGGAGCGGTTCGATACTGATTGGGGTGAAGTAAATTAAAAAATTAAATAAAAATTAAATCGAAAATCGCGAGAAGAGAAAGGAGAGACTTGTGTCGCTCCTAGATCCTATTGAGAGGCATGCAACCCCCCCAAATGACCGAAATAAGGCTTCTATGGTCTGAAATTTGTTCAAGGTCGCGCGCTGACGCGCGCACAGGCCGTAAAGCAAACTGCAAAACCAAACGCATATTGCGCACCTCGAGATATTCGCCACAGCCCTAAAGTTCGTTCGTTACTCTCTCCTGAAGCGAACAAGCACTGGGCCAAACTGGCAATTTTTTTCGAGCCCGCGGCGCTGAGCAATGATTAGACAATCGATGGACCCGGGAAGCGACACGGCGGTCACGTAGCGCACAGTCTCCTTGAAAGCCTTGATCCCTGCGACCTGGCAGTTTGAGTGGCGAGGGTCAGAGAATAAGGATGACTGAGAACGGGGATGAGGACCCAATCAAGTTTGTATGAATGTTGTTCCGCAATGATACGAGTAAAATAACTAATAGTTGTACTTTGAGTGTACACCAAAACTGCTCTTAAGTGTAGAAGCAGCCCTCTTAGAGGGGAAAAAACCTGAGAGTTCGCCCGAAACGAACAATTTTGATTTTTAATCGCGATCCCCTGTCTCCTATCAGCATTCCCACACTACCCAAATATGGAAGGTCAGTATCAGTATCAGTATCTTCACCCCAATCGGTAACGAGCCTGGAGCCGAGACTAGGTCGTCCACGCGCGAGCCAGTGGAAAATCTCGATGGTTAGCTGTGAAGATTTTGCGAAAATTTCGGGTCGTTTGCTTACCATGGAGGCCTTGGTTTCGGTGGGTTGAGCATCATATGTGCCGGAGACTTTGCACAATTGCCACCCGTAGCGGGGCATCCACTTTATCATCTTGACACCAAGGGGCAGGCTAATGGTGACCGCTCCCGGCTGGGCAAATTGCTCTGGACACAATTTCGAACCGTAGTGATGTTACAGTGTATTCCGAATCGAAAAGGTGCTCTGGTCACCCCCTGTTTGTGACGGATGAGACCCTTGTACACCTCTGGTAGAGTCCCGCGTTCTATACCACGATGGTATCAAGGCCACAATGAACAGGGGGCATGGCACCTCGGCTCGGCAAACTCCGAGGCGCTTTGTTCTTCAGCGTCCCCTTTTGCTCGTGCGCGCTTAATCGACCTCAGTCTACATCCTCGATCATCGACACCATGGCACTCGCGTTCGTTATGTTCCTCCGTAGAGATTTCCCAAAAATCAGCACTTTGCTTCTATTATGATCCCTGCGTGCTTCAACAGTCTCATCCATTTATCTAAGGTGGTCTGCACTTTCTCCCTAGTCTTCAACCCTTCGTGTCTTCGAGCTTCAAGTCCCAGCTGTCCTTGTCAGTCACAAGAATAGTTCAATCTCACTCGCGTGCGCTTTCTTGTGAGTCGACGACGTTTCCGGCACTTTTGGCTGCTCATTGGCCACTCGACTCACAATTCTCATTGTCCAGCGGCCACCGACAAGTCACATCACGTTTATGGCCATGACTCGGATTAAAACCCAAGACACTACCGACGCGCCATGCTCTCTCTCTTCTACTCCAATCACCCAGCTTCAGCTCGACACACCATCTCGGCGCCGATTTCAAGCCCTAGCCTCCATGGACAAACGATCGGGGAAGCGACGCCGAATTGACAACACCTCATCACTCCATCACTTACCAGACATCTCCACACCGCCATACGCATTTGATAATACCACAGATGACCGTGTCATCCAGGTTCATACAGCAACACTCCCCTCAGCTAAGGGGATATCAAGCATGTCTCAAAACATCCGCTCCGAGCTCGAAGCTGCCACACATGAAGTCCGTCTTTCACTCCAAGAAGACATGGCTCGAGGCAAGGGTACGGAGATTGCATATCCCCGCCAAGTCAAGGAATACGAGAAATACTGGATCAATGATGCCCTTATCCGACGAAGCGCCGACCCTACATGTGAGGTTATTGACGCACATCCAATAACCGCAACCAAGGTTGCAAAGTTTCTCGAGCATGAAACCACACGTCCAAGAAAGGTATCTCCTACTCACAGGCCTCTCGATCCTCCTTCTCATATATTTTCCTCCTTCTAGCGACCGAGTCGAGCTGACAACAATAATACAGAGGGTGGCAGGTTAGGATGGGAGTCAATCAATCAAATTACGAGCGCGCTCGAACATCATCGCAAAAACCATCAACACCTTGATATCTACCGCTCATGCCCTGATGCGCAAATACCACTGCGTAACGATTCACGGATTCAAACATTGGAGAAGTCAGCAAAGACGACTGAAACTCAAAAAGCTTGCAGACTCCTACCGGATCAAAGCGTTTGGAGCACCAACGGGTAAGACTTGATTCTCTCTTCACTAATTGAAATCACTAATAATAATTGTGGCCAGACACGTATACTGACGATGAGCTAACGCGGGCCTCTATGTACTTTCTTCGCAACACGGGTAAATCAAAGCAAGCGATTCATCATGGCATCCGCGATCGCGCCATGCTCCTCATCTCAACCACAGTCGCTTATCGCGGCGATAATACTCGACGACTTATGTGGTCAGATCTTAGGCTACGCTCGGTGCCACTTCAGGATATAAGTCCCACTGCCAAAGAAACGGTTTGTTGTGGCTGTCATTGTTGTCCAGGGGGGGGGGGGGGGGGGGGNNCCCCCCCCCCCCCCCCCCACTGACTTACTATGGCCATTTATAGGCCCTTATTCTGCTTTCAAATCAAGGGAAATCCAACTCAAGTGGCCGTCTGGATGAGCAGGGAGCTCTACGTCACCGAAACCCAGAGTTATGCTTGTTCGGAGCTCTCGGATTCTATTTTTTTAGTCTCTTTCACATTCAACGGTCCTCAACATTAGAATCTCCCACCGATTTCGCCAGCGGTGATGGTTCTGCTGAATATGGGCAACGGGACTGGTACAGGATCCGTCTATTCCCAGGAGCCCATGGGAGCGAGTCTGAAATGACCTATGAGAGCAAGTACCTTCAGTTTTCTGACTCATTAAACGTCATGCTCACAAGCATCTACAGATCATAGAAAGCGTGTCAACATTATGAAGACTGAGCTCAATATCGCTATCAGCAAAGTCACCCACGCTGGCCGTCCTTATACGGCAATCACTGCGCGCGAACATGGTGCTTCAAGAGACAGTGGTGGTCCCCCCGAAAAACCCAACACGTCTCCCACCATCCGAAACATCTGGACGGAATATGCGAAGGGGATGGACGGTCAATTGTCAATTCAACAGCTCAACTCCGTTTGGAAGGCTCGTTGGAAGGGAAACGAAGGGAAAATGAAGGCGCAGGGGTCTCGACGCCAGAAAGCTATCAATCTCATTGAGGTACTTGGGGCAAAGGACGACTGGACAACTGATCTCGCTTTAGACTTCCTCGAAGATCGATATCATATTCCAACGCCCGGGATCGAATACTTGAAGACCACACGTGCATTTGTCGACGCACTTCAGAAGACTGGTGGGACGCTTTACCAGGATATTCTCACCGCCTCAAACTCATATCAGACCTAACTTTTTTTCTCCTCCGATTATATTCGTACATCCCCAGTAAGTAGAGACAATTCCTACATACACTAAGTAAGTAGCGCAACAGATACGGAATTGCCAGCTGTAATTGTAGCTAAGTTTGTATGTAATGTTATGGAAATAGAAGATTGTAATTGTAGACGAGAGTGACGCGATGTCCGCCAAAAGAGGAACATCGAAAAGAAATCAGGGGGTTTTTTTTGGAGGAAATAATGATTTTTGTGGTGTTTTTGGTGTTTCGTAGTCATGTGGGTGTGAGGGAATTGAAGGTAAGGCATAGGGAGGACAAGAGAGAAGAAGAGGAAAAAGAAATAAAAATGTAACCGAGCAACACACACCTCCGTGAGACAGCATCTTAGTTGATGGGGTGGGCATCGGCGTAGGAGCGCAAGTAGTCTAAAAGCGGGCCAGCACCGGATGGTTCCTTGGCCTCGAGCTTTGCAATGACCTCGAGGGCAGGATGCGAACCAGCCGGACCGTAGACGTTAATGAGCTTCGCGCCGTCAAGTGCTTGCCTGGCCCACGAGGCCTCGTAGCCAAGCGCTCTGATGATCTGGTAGCGCGGCACCAACCGACCCTATTCAAAGGTAATAAGCTCTGCAATTTGTGTGAGTATGGATGATAGTACGTACCGAGCTCAGCATGTAGTTTGTATACTTGGTGGTCATCCTGTCAACAAACAGCCACTGCGACATGAGGGTTCAAGAGAACCTTGCCTTTCACCGACGTAAACACATCAAAACCATCCTCGGCCTGAATCAAGCTCTGCAGCTCCAAATCCACAGGGTCCAACTTTCGGCCCTTCAGAAGTTTGTTGGGGCGTAGGAGAGTGATGTTGCTGTCGTCATCGTCGTCGTCAAGTTCGACAGGGTCGTAGCGCGATCCTGAAGCGGATGACGAGGTGGTGGGATATGCAGGGAGTTGATCGTCAACGTCTAAGTCAATGGGAGTCAAATGCCGAATTCGTGATGTGGTGGAAGGGGTGCGAAATGACATGGAAGGGGACCAAGGGGAAATAGATCTTCGGGTAGATTTATTGCGGCCATGCTTCATGCCAGAAAGGGACTGAGTGTCACGAACGGGCGCTGAGATCCGCTTGTGAACCTCCTAGATCAATGTGGTCAGGTCAGGTTGGTGCAAAGGAAGCAAGACGAAGACGAAGACTCACAAGGTTGACACGGAGGTGTAATTCATTGTTGCGAATTTTCAGAAACTTTGGGTTCAGTTGCAACGACTCGAAAGTGCCCATGTCTCCCCGAAGGAACCACATCGTGGCGGTGGGCTTTGACCTATGTGGTACGCCAATGCAGATATCGGCTTCAACCCAAATGTTAGAGAGCATAATAGCTTGGTTGGATGGCACTTACATTCCGAGTGGAGACGAGCAGGACTTGACTGAAGTTCCCGAAGTATGTCCTTGGCTTTGACACACCATTCGCCTTCGTTGCAATCATACACATCAGCAACCTCGACCGTGATCAATTGATATGTCTCTGCAGGGGGGATTACCCTGGAGTCGTCTATGAAGAGGTCGACTTCCTGCGGCTTCGAAAGGTCAATAAGTTGGAAGTCGCCTTCGCTTTCACGTTGAGTGGATGGTCGGGAGGGGGAGGAGAAGGAAAGGGAGATAAAAGAGGTCCGCTGGCAGGTGTAACGGAAACTGGTGGCGGTGGTGGTGAGGAGGGAGGAGGAGGAAGTGATGGGGGTTGAGATGAATTCGAAGAGGAAGGGCCGGCAGCAGGCGCAAGGATCGCAGACAGCGTGTCGACGAGGGGGTCAACGAAGCCGGTTGAGGATGATCCATACCAAAGTAATCCAATAGCTCGGGTAGGGTCAGAGCATCTACCCTGGGTGTCAGCGATGGAGGGGGCGGCTGGCTGGCAAGCAACTCTGCCAGTTGGGGAGGAAGGGTGGAGAGCGGTGGAATCGAGGTGGAAGAGGGCCAGTGCGTGACGAAGCCGTTCGCGAGCACCAGATACTGGTGATCGGATACATCAAACACTGTAGTTACCGTCTATGCGGGATACATCAAACGTTGTAGTCCACACACCGTGTGAACCCTGCTACTTCTGCTCGCGATTAGGCAGTGTCGAGCCCTTCTCAGCTCGTTGTTCTGCTCCCCTACACTTTCCAAAATGGACATTTGCCAGTCGCCGCAATCTCGATGCCCTTCGGTGTGATCAGCGCGGCTTCTTTTGTTTCGATCCCTTGTCGGTTCCCGTTCCTCAGATAGAACAAATGAAAAAACATTCCAATTACGTACTGCCAATATTTTTCCTGCTCCTAGCACAGCGATGTGATACACGATGGCCGTTTACGCAGCGCGAACTACTTTGGGGCACTCTGATCTGTGGCCGGAGATCCCGAATGCTGTACATGCGGTCGGGGCTGCACATGAATACCTACCAAGCATCTGTAGTAGAAAGCAAGTGCAAGAAAGAAATGGAAAGGAAAGGATGGAGAAATGGCTAAATGATGGAGAGACACTCACAATCGACGGCCCGTGGCCAAATCCTGCGGCAGTGATGCCCCTAAGTATACAGCCCGTCTCAGACAATCTTGAGGGAGTAAGCAATGTAATACTTAATGGGAAGGTGCCGCAGCATCGGAAAATTCTGCATGCGGCGTGCTTGCTGCCAACAGTGATGAAAGAAAGGCGAGACGGTAGCGTGACACGCACATCACTCGATAAGCGCCACGAAGCGCCCGACAGAATGGACAACTTTTGGGGCGACGGAATCAACCACAGAGAGTTCCGACCGCGAAAAAAGCATCGGAATCAACCAATACAAGTCAAAGAAGAGTTCTGAAGTAGTTTTCGGGGGACTCACTTAGATAGCCTTTCCAGAATCAATAAAGGTCAGACGAATGAATAAAGGTCAGAAAGGAGGCGTACAAAACTTTGGTGCGAAACATTGATCACGTCTGTTCGGTTTTGGTAGCATGAATCCGTATCTTCTACCTTTTTTGAGAGGGAGTCTCACCCATGTTAGGTATCCTGGACGCCTCAGGGTGCCTGGTGCATTAAAATGGTGTATAATGGTGACGTAGCAGTAAAAAAAACATACCAGTACCCAATAGGGGCTGACGCTGGGGCGAATTATAAAGGTGCCTTTAGAGCGTCGGAATGACTTGAAAACGAGCTCAAACACTTTCAATATGTGCCCCCCGGTGATAACACGCTATTTCCAGCTGTAGCGTCTAGGCCATTTCTGCGCGGAAGGTAAGGGTGCCCTAGGGGTTTCTAGTTTTGCTAGGAGCGAGATCCAGCCGCTCACTTGAATTCATCGTGGCATTGGGGATTAAAAGGGATGATTGATAGATTCAGTCCAACTGCTATGAATCTGGTAGGAGGTGGGGGGAACGGCAGCAAGGAATGTATCAAATCAATAGGGATTCCATCTACCCGAGCCGGGACAGTTACCGGAGATTAAGCTAGGTCCAGGCAAGCGGTCTCTCTGATAGTGAGCACCATTCGTGGTCTGGTGTCGTGAGCATTTGTGACCTAAAAATCTTTTGTCATTTTCATGTTTTTTTTTCCAAGAATTCGGGATGCCATTTTGATGAAGCGCAGATTGAATCGGCATCAAAGGCCAATCGAAGCCAATCATCAATCTGAGCTCCTTGTGTTGCACCACACGTGTCGCAATAGCTAGGCTTCGCAGCCCCAAACGGATTAAGAAGTCAAAGGGAACATGGGAAACGTGGCCCGACTGTGGACTGTGGATGTATCACTCGCGCTGGCGAGTGATACATCCACCATTGTGCACTGTACACTACAACGTTTGATGTATCCTTATTCTACGGTAAGTACAATATTTGATGTATACTTTTACCGTAGTGGCCTGTCGCGAGGTCGAGTAGCTGAACGATGTACTCGTTCTTACGCAACTTCTTCGAAAACTGGACGTCTTTAGGCCATTTTGAGCGCTGGATCTGGACCAAAGCTAGCAGCTCGAGTTTGGAACAAGCAAGGAACAAGCCTGAAGGAGAAATGAGGGGATAGGAATCGAAGAAGTAATTAAAGACGCACGTTACGTCTCCAGGGACATAGGGTCGCGACATCGTTCTGATTTCTTGGTGGGTGAGCGCTGGAGAACGTTGGGAGAACGATTTCAGGAAGGGGTAGAGATGGGGGGAAGGGAATGCACTCACAAAGGGACCTGCCATCGACAAGATGATGCTGCTTACTTCCAAAGTAATGCTAACACGGTGCTTGGAGAAGTGATGCTCCGATCTTACCATGGGGTTACAAGTACTGACACCTCTGTCATGTGTCGGGACACTTTACGCTCACATTTACACCGCTTCTGGCCTGCTGAGTTTCCTTTTGGACAACGTAATATCACTGTGTCAAGTGTCATTGAACGGTCTCTCCCTGTCATAAATACTCTGTTAAAGGCTCAAACAGTGTGTCGACATTGTAATACCGCGACTTTACTTGACATATGGCGCTCCAGATGGTATCTACATCAGTATCACTCTGAACAGAGACTAGGAGCGTGGATTCAACAACAGTTGCTCGTTCCCTATGTTCAATGTGCCTGTGGTAGACAGATGGATGTTTCTTGGCTATTTTCTCAGTCGCTCCATATGAAGGGATTACTGGAATTCTTCTTTAGCGGAGGCGAGTGGGTTTTGGATCGTGATATCCAAGTGACGCTTCCTAATGGCTACATTGTCTCCCTTGAATTTGCAGGTTTAGTCTTATGGAAGGATCAACACTTTTCCGCTGTCATTGGTGATAACCGATCGTCTAGGATTTCATGATGGCATGTTGAACAATGGTCTGTGTCGTGAAAGGGCATGGCCGCCATCAAATACGCTTAAAGCACCGTTTGGAATACCTGACGTCGCGATTTACAAGATAACCGGACGCGAGGCAGGTGTCTCATTGGGAGATACTTCACTAGTGACGTTCAAATATAAAATCAGAACAAACTCTCGGCCTGAACTGAGTTCAGGCCGAGAGTTTGTTTGGCACGATTAGGCACGCTGCAGCCGGGCCGCCGCAGCGCGGAGTTTCAAAGCACTTACCACTTGCACTGTCGCCGCCTCTACGTACTTATCTACCTACTCCCAGGTGTTCCTATGCCTTCGCAAACTTACCGCGAGCAAATGCGAAGCATGTTTCTAGCACATCTCGTGATTACAAGCCTTATTTACGCACTAACGCCTTCGCCAGGACAATCTGAGCTATTTTTCAATCTCGCAATGTTGAAATCAATCAATGACACTCGATATCTACATCCTCGTAGCCGCGTACCCAAATCCTCACAAATTGGTCTCCTCTGGGAGTATGCCGCTGACCCCATCCACTACTTGCTCGGGGAACAAACGGCGTAGCCTCATGATGATTGCTGTCACAAAAGTGTGGGAACTACGCACCCTCTTTGAAATTTACGCCTTCTTCCTTGTTTCCCTACTCCCACCCACCATGCGCATCTGTGGTCATGCTGAGGATGGGACTACCCTCCCGCTGGTCATGGTCATGGAACATCTTGGACTGGGTCTTTGATCCGCTCGAGAATTCCGCCGAAATGCGCCGTTTCATATGAAACGATGGTGACTTTGTACCCACCTTTGACGTGTTCTGAACTCATCCCCCCATTTCACATTTTGGCAGACATTTGTGTCTGTGTCTTCCCAACCACCACCCATACAATCCCTTGCAACCCTGGCTTCCACAACGTCCACAACAACCACAAGGGCAACAAGACTCGGTCTTTTTAATAAGCTCAGTAATGACAGGCAGGACGTCTAGCGCAAGTCTAGCGTTTATGGACGCGAGAACCCATAAAAGACTACGTTGGACGTTACCCAGCCATGCTTTGTCGCCTGTCTCATCCTCAAGCACTCGCTACTTGCAATCATGTGCCACCACCGTCTTACCGTTAGGAGCAGCAACTCCCATCACCGCTGCTTCTGCTACATCAACCACCACAACCCCAGAATCCCTAACCAATCCCTCAAGCTCAAGTACGTGCAGTCTGGCCCAGCCCCAATGCTACCGAGCCTGTGGAAGAGACTTTCTCTGATGTCGCCCCCAACCCTGCCTAGAGGGAAGTTGACGGCGAGGAAACTGGCCCAGTGCTACATTGGGCGTACCAACCAGCTCAACAAAGATGTCAAGTGAGTTCTTCTCGTTTTCCTTCTCTGACTCTCGCTGACTTCGCGTATTTTCCTGTTCTTGAGCTTAACCCTGAAGCGCTCTCAATTGCCTACCAACTTGAGTACAAGAGGTCATGCGACAAAGTACATGGGCCCCTCCATGGTATTCCTTCCTTGGTCAGTCACCAAGGACAGGATACCGACCACTGCCGGTTCTTACTCCCTCTTGGGTTTGAATCGCAACGTACTTCGTACAAGTCCTCTGGCCAATCCCGTAACTCTTACAACCTCTCGACTGCTCCTTGTGGATCTTCGTCTGGCTCAGCACAAGCTGTCGCTTCCAACATGATCCCCTTCTCCGATGGAAGTGTCATCGGCCCTGCTCGTCACGCCATCATCATTGGCATCAAGCCCACCGTCGGTCTCACCTCCCGCGCTGGTGTCGTTCCCGACTCTTTGAATCAAGACACTGTTGGCTCTTTCGGGCGTACCTTTAAAGACGCGGCCATTGTCGGCATCGATTCCCGCCCCAACGCCACCCTTATCCAACAGGCACCCAAGGACGGCAACTACCTTCAATTCATCGCCAAGAAGGATGATTTGAAGGGTCTTGCCATTGGTCTTCCTTGGTTATCGCTCTTGAACCAGACCAGTCACATCTATGATTTGCCTAGTCTCCTCGAAGTTGTCAAGGTTATCGAAGACGCAGGTGCTATCATCATCAACGGTACCGACATCCCCCACTACAATGATGTTCTCTCCCCCACTGGCTACACCTCTGACACCGGTAACCGAGAAGGTCTCCAAGACCAAAGGTATCAACGCCATCTTGTCATACACTTTTGAGAACGGAACCACCATTGAAATTGATACCCTCTTGGTTCCTTCTGGCGGTGGCTCCACCAACTCGCCTGCTACCGCTAGTTACCTCAGACCCCACGGTGTACCTCTGTGGTTGGTACAGCTGGGAGCCAGCCATCTTTGATTCATGACGCTAGCGCCATGGATGATCTTATTCGCGTCACACGAGGCGACCTTTCGTCATTTGGTAGCCAAGTGTGGTTCCTTCCGTCCAACCATCCCCGTGACTCCTCAGGAAAACGGTTTCCTGAAAGGCTTAAGTGCTATACGTTGAAACTTGTGTCCCTCCTCCGGATGCTAACGTTGTTGGCTTGAAGTGGGTGCTGAGACACACGCTCCATGCTTCGGGACATGTGGAACGCGAAAAAGCCCAAAAAGTCAACCGCCGTTCTACCCCGGTCCATCGACCTCGTAGCGAACAGCCCGTCTTCCAGTCTCCGTGCTTGCCTGCGTTGGCCTTCTGTTTATTGCGACCTTGATGTCATTCCAGTCAAACTCACATACCAAAGAAAACTTACCTTTGTTAAAACTACACCCTGGAATTCCGAGTCCCCAGCGAGGGGGACTATCTACGCGACTCATATCTTCATCTCCCAGTATTGTTCGGCCACCTATGACCGCGTACACGACCCCGAACCTCTCCATTTCATCATTTTAGTCATTTCCACCATTTCCTTTGTTTCCCCGTGAAATTCTCATCGAACCTTACGGAACCGTAAGCGCGGAGCACCAGTGGACGTTGAGAGAAACGAGCGTCGACGCTGCCGCGGTGATCCAAACCATATTTGCGCCTTAGATGTATGCTGATGCTTCCAAGGAGTAGTGTCACAGCGATAACCTCCGCGTCCCAAACTTGTCCCAAACTCAAGTTAACGTATCTCCATATTCAAATCTTACTTGCTTGTCATCTCAGCTTTATTTCGTACGTCTCTAAACATCTCAGGTTCTTGTCTTCCTGTCTGACAATCGAATATTTTATCCCCAGAAAATGGCGCAAAAGGGCTTACACGGATCGCACTGCACTTGGATTCCCAGTGCATCCCAATTTGTATATTTGGCTCGCACCCCAGTGAGATTAAATGTGATGATGAACGTATCTGGCTTGGTCCAGTGACGCACAGGCGTCTTTCTGACATCAAAAGCTCGCTGTTACTACTCGGTCTGCCATCACGACCCATGTTTTCTACCCCACATCCTCGCCCTGGCTTCAAACGGTCCACCCATAACATCTTTTCTCCCGTCATCCACCCATGAATGACGCACGGATGAAATGTGCTCAGATGCCAATGTGCCCATCGGTTGGGCATGATGGGTCAGTTTCGTTCGCCGAGGTCACCGTCGATCCGTTGTACAGCTCCAGACGAGAAGTTATATTAGTCTATGTGACCCGGCTTATCGAAGACCCAAAATTTGAGGCGTATTACAATGTCTTCGAAGAAGGTGCTGTCGGGTAAGAAGCCTCTTCACATCGGAGTTTGCAGTGCTCATATCGCTGGAAATAGCCTCTTCAAAGCTCTCATCCGATTGATAATGGTTCTTACTCGGAACACCTTTCCATCGCGACCTGCATGGATTCCGTCCGAGGCCGCCTGTCTACACTGCTAGAAACAACGGTATGTCACTTGCCCTGTGGGTGTGCGATGCACACCACACTTACGAGGCCGAAGGCAGTTTCTGAGAGAGCATGCACTTAGTCCCTATGCAAGTTGAAAAGAGAGAACAGGACTGGCTCCGTGTGCGGTGTTGCATGTTGGATTCTGTGGTCTATGGGCAATCGGTCCCGAAGACCGATGTCACGATGAGACGCCTCGTCAGGTATTTCTCTTCCTCTCGTCTACTGTTTTAGTCCCTAGTACTTATGATATTCTCGTTCTACTTACATGTGTTATCACGCACTTGCTTCGTGATGGACTTATATACGCTATGTCTGTGTCTCGTCACCTCAGTGATTGCTACCCCCCGCAATACACTGAGGTGAGCATCGTACTTCCATACCCTACGACATCGTACTTACTCTACTCTAGTTCGTATTCCTACAGGTACTTCGTGTAGTGATTGCTACCCCCCCGCAATACACTGAGTTCGTATTCCTACATTGCACAATGACTGAGGTACAATGGGTAACCCATGATGAGGATCGCAGTAAGACGTGGTAAATCTTGTTAGGGAGACCCGGGAGAATTATAGGGGCTGACAGTTGGGGCGAATTATAAAGGTATGTTCCTCTTCCCCAAATTACTTCATTTAGAGCTCATTCGATGCGAAATAATGTAGCAAACATATACCACGGTATAAGAATCGAAGAAAAGATCGGGGATGTTGTGCATAGCATGAAAACGAGATTAGAAGTACTTTTAGCTTGCCTTATATCCACTTCGCGTGTTTTATATTCCCAATTATAGATATGTCGAACAAGATTTTGTGCCTTCTCCTGTCAGGTGGGGTCCCAGCCTGCATGCTCAAAATAGGTAAGCTTGAATCAGGGTGAACATAATCACATACTCTGCCTGATGTTGAGGGCCTGCAAGTCGTTCAGCACCGAACAGGGACTCTTCGACAGCCCTCTGTACTCCCTCTCCCAGTAGGAGGACCTATACCGTCCCCTCAACGTATCCTCAATTGTTTGCATCGGGGATAAGGTCGTAGTGTTGGTGTTTGCGTTGGGATTGGTAGATGAGGGGACAGTAGGGTATGTATTCCCATTCCATTCTTCGTCGATGGATACGCCCCACCAACAACAGACATAGGCATCGACACCGCAACAAGCTGAGCACCCCCTGTGACATACCCTGTATGATACCCTGCAAAGACGCGATGGTGGCAGAAGACATCGGCGGCGTATTCCCCGACGTGGTACCACTATTTGGCGGAGGGATGTTCGCAGAAGGAGGGATGAAGACGGGTTGGGGGTTTGTGTGCAGATTCGAGTTCGGCGCGAACTCTGTGTGCCAGCCGACGAAAGCGAATTCACCGCAGAAAGAGCAGCGTTGAGCTTTCCCTCCAGCTCGGAGGAGCGTGGCAGCAGGAGGGTTAACAACTGGATGGGGAGTAGGACGTCTTCTTCAACGACTTAATCGGTGTGGAGGGTTTCAGGTTGGGTGGAGAGGGGGTCTTCACAGCAGCATCTGTGGTCGGGTCGTCATGAGAGGAGGTGACGACGACGATTTGGGTTCGGCAGCACTGGTACCAGCGGCAGCTGGAGCAGCAGGGGAGGAAATGACGACGTCTCCATCTGGATCGACCACCTCCTTCTCCCCTTTCTCCCCGCTACCTTCATCATCACCCTTCATATCTTCATCCCCATCCTCCCACCATCCAACGATGAGCTCCCACAAAACCGGCGCCCCTAATCTCCCTAACCAACGCCTACCAACGCCTCCACCCGCTCCCTCTCCATCCTGCTCTTTATCTCCTCCCTCTTCTTCTCCAATCTTGTGTTTAATCCTTTTTCCAACTTAGCCTTTAACTCTGTTCTCTCCCTCTCACGTTCCTGCTTCATCTTTTCATCAACCCTACACTGTAACTCCTCCTTCTCACGCTGGACAGCATCCTTCCCCTTCCTCAACTCTTCCGACCGAGTGATGATCTGTGCGAGTTGGGTGCATAGGGATTCAGTTTTGGAGATGGCTGATGCGGGGAGTGTAGCGGGATGGGAGTTAGTTGTTGTTGAGAGGATTGTTCTAGACCCATTCGTGGTGGTTGGGTTGGGTTTAGAGTTGGTGGATGAAGAGGAGGGTGGTGGTGGGGAGGAAGGAGGATGTTTTGCCAGGGACTGAGATGCAGGCGGAGAAGGGATCTGCATCTGCATAACCCTAGCCATGGTATCCAGCGTCTTCGGTTTGCATGTAGTTGCCATTGTCATCGTAGGCGGCAACGAATGCTGAGTAGGTTGCGAGGTTACATCATTGATGGAGATTGGCGGGGGTGCGATCATCGTTGTAGAGGATGAAGAGGGAAGTGGGGGAGGGAGTTGTGTAGTAGCCAGAGTCATTATCTGGGCGTTGTAGACTCTAGAGGTCTTCGCCAATAACTCCACCATTCATCTCCTCCTTCCGGGACAAGGTGGACGGCTCTATACTAAGGCTGCCATGGCGTGCGCCATTTGGCGGCCCAGTCAATTGTCATGATGGAATGGTGGTGCGTTGGTCGCGACAAGGTACCTATATCTTCGTGTACCCTGTCCCTGCCCTATCCCACCAGTATGTCTGTTGGTTTTTATGTTTGGATAGGGTCCCGCTCACCGAGGCTGGATTTTTTCCAGATCGCTCGAAACGGCTCCGATGTTGCTCCGATGACCTCAAAATGTCGGCGACGCGTGTCTATTCTATACAGTACATCAATTATCAACTTTATAGAGCAAAAGGAATGGACAAAAACGAACCGTTTTCGATGTTCTGGATAGCCGGCTCAACATATGACCTCAAACCACTCGGGAGCTGCGCGGTTCGTCTCAGCCCTTTACAGTCGTGTTTACGCGTTGATGAACGTCTTCTAGTGCAACTCGTTGAAGCTCTGAGCAACTATTTTGGAGGTTGGTGTTCCGAGGGGCGGGAGGAGGTAGGGTATCTGCGACAATGCTGAAAACAGGTCCAGCAACGTTGAGATCGCGGGTGCGCACGTCTGCAAGGTCAGGTGAGTCGGTTGTATTTGAAAGAAAAAACAAAATGAAACTTACCGCTCTCGTTTGTCGACATAGCCGGCTCGACCAACCGCGTGAGATATCTTAGCAACGCCTCCATCAATCGTCTCGCCCTTGTGATATGTTGGTTATTTACTCTACTGATGGACTTGCTGTAGCTCGCTTCGTTCAAGCTCGAAATGGTAGTTTGGATGATGATGTGGAGGGGGGGTCTGGGAGAGAGAAAGTGTCGTTTGACTGTTGGGAGTGCGAAGAGGCATGGGAACGGTGGCAAATCAATGGATTAGGGTGCTAGAGCAAAGGTAAGTCGTCTGCGCATGTTCTGGGAAGGAGGAACGTACCATATCAAGAGTAGCCGTAGGTACCCGCACCTGCACCCGCCTGTAATCTCGATTTTCACCATCTAATACGCCATTTCCCACCAATGAGAGCGGGGCATCGTGTTCGTAGAATGCGTGACGTGGTTTACAACACATTTTGAGAAGGATGGGTGACAATTTGAGTTGGAGAAGTCGAATTTGGGGGGAGGGGATGGCAGGCGCGCGGCGAGGACTTGTGCACCAACGGCTGGCGATCGAAGGGCAGGAAGAGCAGACGAGGTGGTCTAGTACCAAGGGTAAGTGAGTGTCATACTTGATTCGATGGGGCTTGTACTCACTTATCAATGTCACGCATCCTCCTGGCGGCGAAGCAAATTCTATCAGCTGAATGTTCGTCCAGAAGGGCTGTTGGCACAAGAATCGAGGTGCACAGAGGAGAGGGGGTAGGCTGGAAGCGTTTGGTGTCATCTCAACATGGTGGACATTGTGATGAAAAGGGGGGTTTGCAATGCGAGCTGGTCGCCTCCGGCTGACCGACTGGTTGTGCCTTAAAACGGGTAGAATATGTGAGTATAAAAGGTTTGGAATGGAAGGTTCGGGGTTTCGATAGCGCGAAGGCGAGGACGAGTTCTGTAGCTGATAGTCGAAGTCGGAGGCGATGAATCAAAGACGAAGGCGATGGGTCGAAGTCAAGAGCGTTAAGTCGAAGTCGAGGACGATAAGTCGAAGTCGGGCGGCGGAGTCGGTTCAGCACGGTCGAAGTCACGAATCAAAGTCGAAGTCGGAGTCGGGCAGTCGTAGTCAAAGGCGATAAGTCGAGGTCGAAGTCGGAGATGGCGAGGAGAAATGAAAAGAGAGCGAAAGCAACTGAAGAGGACCGGAAATAGAGAGCAGGGGAAAAACCTGTTATTTTCGTAGCAAAAACAAGAGGTACTATATACTAAGAGTGTCCGAGTCGTATGTGGTATGTGCAAACACAAAAAGAGGGCTCGAAAGTAAAGATAGGACATAAAAAACGTAGAAGGAGGAGTGGGGAATCATGTTGAGATTGAGCTGGGTTTCCCAAGGTATGAGGGATTTTGAGATTTGCAAGTTGGGTGGGAGAGAGTTACTAGAGGATCGAGAGGAGAGTAGGTATGTAATGGCGGGAGTTGGAGGAGGAGAGACCAATATGGGTGGCAATATGGTTGGGCGTGTTGGAAGTGCGGAGGAAGAAAGGAAGATACGAAAAGGGAATTAGAGTCGGCATGTGACGGTCATGTGATGGAAAAGCGGCGATTACGCGCACAAACTGAGGGGAACCCTCACAACATGGATGAAGAGATAGGTGCACGCCAACACGAGCGCGCGAGTCCATATGACTTGACAAAGAGCAAAAATAAGTACAAGTTCATAACGTTCATGGTCGAAACGTACAATAATATCCATAGATTAATTTGGAGCGTCGGATTGACCACCTGCGACACTCTCATAAGTCGGTGGTGGTATGTCATCCACCTCTTCCTTCTGCCTCTGCACCTCTGCCTCTGCCGCCTCCGCGATTTTAACCCTCCCCCATCCCGATGCACCAATTGATTACTCGCTGAAGCTTCACCTTCTCGGTCCAGCGAACCCTCCAACAAACGCCGAAGAACCCGTACTCGTCAAATGGGATATGGATGCCGGCGAGCCAGGCGGTGGCGGCGACGATGTCCCTGTATGAGGTGGCAAAGGGTACGGCTGTGGTGGGTAGATCCCAGGAGGTCCCGCTTGATTCTCGTACGGATTCGATAGATGGGGTGGTTGTACTCCCAGGGTCACTCGAGGGGGATTACTACTTGTTGGTGGAGTGGCCGTCGTGTTCGTATCAGGCTGGGACGTCGGGGCTGGGATCTGGGATCTGGGGGTTGTAAGCCGGTTGTATGTTTTTTACTTGGGAGAAACACAAAGGAAGGTAACCGTTCTTGTTTTCCTACACCAACCGCAGCGAATATCTCATCAACGGATTGGTTGTTCGTCCTGCCATTCGGATATGTTGGTCATGTATGGGTTATCTTGGTATAGCTTGCTTCGTTCGATCTCGAACTCGAAGGTTTCATTATGGGGTTGGGAATGGGGGTGCCGATTGATCGTTGTGAGTGTGGAGACTCGGAGGCTTGGGACTGGTGGGATATCGTTGGAATAGCGTGCTGGAGTGATTGTAAGCCGTCTGTGCATGTCCGAAAAGGAGGGACGTACCATATCAAGAGTAGCCGTAGGTACCCGCACCCGCCTGTAATCTTGATTTTCACCATCTAATACACCATTTCCCACCAATGAGAGCGGGGCATCGTGTTCGTCGAATGCGTGACTTTGTTTGCGACGCATTTTGAGAAGGATGGGTGGTGAATTGAGTTGGAGAAGTGGAATTTGGGGGGAGGGGATGACAAGCGCACGACTGGGACTTGTGCAATGACGGTAAGCAATCGGGGCAGAAAAGGCAGACGAAGCGGTCTACATGAAACCAACAAGCACCGCAAGTGCTCATTCGTTCACAATCACGTCCAGAACCTTCCTGCAACAAGGGTTCGCAGATTCTGCTCCTCCCGCGGTCACCTGGCCAGCATTATGTCGACGAAGATGAGATTCAGCGCACGGGTTTCACCGAGCCGAGATCAACCCGAGCGCTGCCAACAGAGCAACAGAGCAGCTCATGCATAGGGTCGGGGTCTCACGGAGATGGACAAGTGTGTTCATCGTCTCTTCCTATTCGGTGGTCTCGACATAGGATCATATGAAGGAAATTCGAGGCGACGATAATACTCAGTGTCCATGATCGGTATGGTGTGGCGAAGAGAGTGTCCGAGCAAAGATGGGAGATACTGTCCCTATGAATCGGAGGACGGCTTGATCTTGAGACATCGTACGATCGTGACGGCGACGCAAGGATCAACTCCCACCGCCTCCATCTCGCAGCCTCCCGCGAACAGCTTGGCTCGAAGAACATTCAAAGACTTGAAGCGCGTCCCGGGCGATGGATCACAAGCCATGATCGTAGCTTGGTAAGTGGACTATCCAAGGAGACGAAGATCATGTAGGCGCGATGCCGTCGAAAGCACTGCTTTTCCCTGCTCGTTCTCTCTGCTCTTGAGAGCGTCGTCACGGGAGCGACATCCAAAGGGCCGGCCGGTACTAATCCAACCGCAGCCGTAGCCGCTATCCATGTCCAAGACCTCCAAGCCCATTGGTCGCGTCTTCGAAAAGAGGGACATCAAGACGACACGGCGGAAGAGAGAAGGGGTTGACGTTGAGGGGTGAGAGGTATTCGAGAGGACGGACGAGAAGGAGCGCTCTGTATGCGAAGCCGATGACCAACACCATCTCCGAGCTTGGCATTTCCCCGTTCCCTACTCCTCCCTCCTTCACCTAGCCGACTTCACCACGATGAGCCGCTGCGTGGTTACAAGGAAGCCCATCGACGAGCCCAAGTCCATGATTATCCAGCTCCCACAGCATCGAAGCACAAACAGCTTGGTCGAGATGAGCTAGTACGGGACCGCCAGCAAGGAAGAGCTGTGTAGCGAATGCACATCCTGTAGGATAGGATGGGAGATGCGTCCCAGTCTGGATGCAACGTCGAAGAAACCTGGAACACGGACGGTCAGTATGGGAAATCGAGCAGATCAATAGAAACAAACCTTGCATCGTTGATGGCGGTTCCATCAACGCGTAAAAGCTTCTCCCATCATGTCATCCTTCAGACTTTCGTTGGCCCGCCAGGGTTTCGTATCATTCACGCGCTTTGAGCACTTGCGCTCTTGAGCGTGTCGAAATGACCATACATCGCATAGAGGAACCAAGCATTATAACGGGATGACCGGTTCGGAGATTTGCGAGTGGGATGGGCATAGTGTTGGCATAGGTTGACGTGTTGGAGAAGTCGGGGCTCAAGCCTACTGAGGAGGGTTGAAGATGGGCGACGCGAGACGCTGTGTTGGCGGAGGATGTCCGTCTTGCTGTCCTTGTCCTTGTAGCGTTTGAAGCCGAGCCGTTTGAATCCAAGGAGCAAGCCGACAGGTACACGGGGAGATTGGATGAGGGAGCGCAGAGACTGGAAGGAGCCAGAATACAATCCCAAAGGTGGGTCTCTCTGAGCTCGAAGGAAAGCATCGTCTAAGACGGCGCCGAAATCCTCAGTTATAAGCTCAGTGGAAAGACAAGACGGAACGTACCTTTCGTTACTATGTCATCATGTTGAATACAGACGCATCAGAACCATTTGACCATCGATCAGACTCGCGTCATGAGGTGTATAAGGTATAAGCTCTTGGGCGCGTGCAAATCGATGCCAGCTGACCACAAATCATGGAAAGTCATGAATGAAGCCGGACGGGGAGGGTGACTTGCGTAAAATCTTAGGTATGAAGGGGGAGTGAGTGCCGTACTTGATTCCATGGGACCTGTACTCACTTCGCTTCCGTCGCCTCAGAGTTCTCGCGTCCAACACATCAACATGCATCCTCCCGGCGGCAAAGCTGGTTCTATCGGATTGGCGTTGACGCAGAAGAGCCAATGGTGTGAGAATCAAGACGCGTAGAGGAGAGGGAGTGGCTGGATACGTTATGTTAGGTTACTTATGTTGGGTGTCAGGATGAAGAGATAGGTGACTCGTGAGCGCCAAATTGAGCGCGCGAACGACCCTGACAAGTTGAGGACAAGAGCGCGTATGTTGGAGGCAAATTTCTTCACTTATTGAGTCTCTACATATCTTCTAGCACTGGCACGTATGTTCGGTGTTTTTGAATCGTCAAATTTGGAAGTAGGCGATGGCTGAATGGAGTCTAAGATCTGTGGAGGGAGCGGTTGGTTTGCTGGAAGTGGTGATGCTGGGTTCTGCGCATTGTAAATTGTCAATAAAATATGTCATGATCACAGAAAACAAATCGAAGAGGTGCCGAATGAGAGCCTCCCGCGGTCGCGAAAAGGAGGAGCGCAGAGCATCGGTCAGGAACAGAAGCATCAACGGTAAAAACCCACCCTACATGCAAAAGAAGCCAATTCGCAGCTCAAGAAGCAGGAAGGCTGAAATTATTGAGGACAAACTCCCGGATAAGGTTATATTGAGCAAGCTGAACTACTGAATACGGGGGGAAAGTTGAATTAATAGAAGACTCCAGAAGAAAGAAAGAAGTGCAAGGGGAGATGTCCATAATCCCCAGAGACGATAAGAACGAGCCTAACTCCGTTTCGGCCTCGTAACATTTTGGGGTCAGTTTCGGTGTGTCGGTCGGCGCAGCATCTCACTACACTTTTCAAGCTTGGTGATACGTCGTTCCTTATGGAGTACAGGCAAGCAGCTCGGAATGATCAACGGGCCGCCTCCAGCAAGCCCGACGATGTCAAATTGATTACCCTTTGCATGTTCTCTCCCTTCCTTCCTCCCGAACTCTTCTCCGACGAACAGTTCCAACCTCCTGGCTCAATGAGATCCTTCTCCATCTTCGCCAATTTCAAAGAAACACTCGCTTCGGAGGACCACAATTCCGAAGGACGTAAGTAACTCAGCGGAGACTCAGGAAGCACACGCCGCCTGACTGCCATCCCTTCACAAACAGGTTTCCAGGCGACCTATCGCAAAGATCAACACTTGTACGATGTACTCTGGACACTTCTGTGCCAAGGAGTTGAGCTATCACAAAACCCACGGATCTTCGATGAGAACTGGAAACCCATGTCATACACACGGCCTGTAGGAGATGTCCGGGGGGAGAAGTTATTCATCCTCCTCGACAGACCGAAAGCCCTCATGCTCGGTTCTCGAGTCTTTGGAAGTAAGTATATTAGTCAGTTGCAAGTGTCAGTACGACGGTTTAGCCTAGCGGATTTATCGCCTGATCCTTATTTTGCCTCCGAGCGCGCCGGGGTTCGAACCTCGTCAAGGCATTTATATTTCGTGAATTATTTCCTTGCACCGATACTTCCCCCCGTTTTCCCTTTCCGCATTCCGTGTCAAAAGGCTTTCCGACGATACCGTCACCGATACACTTAAAACCCAGTTTTTCAAGCAGCTCAATTGGCAGCGATCTCACCTTTGCCACCTCTCGATCTTCTTCCAAAGTTATCATCAAAACACTCTGACCCCAAATGAACGAACCACCATCCGATCAATGTGCTCTCCGCCCTGATGGGTCGCTGAAGGACGCGTCTGCGATCGAGTGGAGCTATGATGTCGACGATAAGGTTGTCCCCATGGAACCAGGTGAGTCTCTCTTCCCCGTGTGAGATATTATCTGCTAACCATACTCTGTGTAGCTCAAGAAGGCCGTAGTCGACGCGCGAGGCCAAGCGATAAATACCGCGAGGCTATCCTCGCTGAACAGGCTGACGATGATGGAGTTTTCCGCCCCCAGAAAGCTTCCAAGCCTCGTCGCTCCCATCACCGGAAGGCTCGCAGGCAACACCCTCTTCTTGATCCTGCCGTCAGCGGTGAAGAAAGTGTGTCCTCCGACTTCTCGTCGAATGATGATTCCTTCGACTCGGACTCTGAACCTGACGCGGAGGTCAGTAACTCTGAGGTATGTGCCCCGTCTCTCTCTCTTTGAGTTGATTTTGCTAACTGTGTACTCAAGCTCGCAGATTCTCTTCCGGCGAAGACACGCCCTGCCACGAAAACCGCAAAAGCAGCATCGCATGCTCGTCAAGCGGCATCGAAACGTACTACGTAAGTGGTTTCGCATCTCTGGGAGCGAATACTGACTCACCTATGCTGATATTTTGTGCTTACCTCCCCCAGGTCACCGAGGTCGATACCTCCACAACGACTGTGCGGGGCCGGATGCGAATGGTACACCCTTGATGGTATGTCGTTAGCGTATGACCTCCCGCACTCCCTAGACCTTGACACTCTGTTCTATAGATTTCACCCACCCCGCCCATAATCTTCAAATTGTCGATTTTCGAGCTCGAATCTTAATGCATCGCGTTGGTTCTTGCTATCCCTTGGAGGTAAGCCATCTATGGGCCGTTTAGTACTGGGTCGCAACACGCTGACATCGATGTGAAATAGAATAACCTCGGGTTTTCCGCCCGACCAACCAAGAAATCTTTTGAATAACTCAACAAGGGCGAAACGCTCACCGATCGATGTATACCCCCCATGGTTATGGACGATGTCGTCACCTCTGGCGACGTTTGTGACAGGCTACGTCAAGAATCGAAGATTTCGACCGTGAGTCGTCTCCCTTGGTCCAAATTTCGAAATTTGCTGGGAACGCCGGACGAACGCCGGGGACTCGATCGTATGACCTATACGAAACGTATGTGAGTTGAATCGTATCCGTTTCAGCCTCGTAATGACAGTGGGAAAGAAAGGAGAGATACGCCCGACGACAGACCCAAGACTCGCGGCGCCGAGCGTTTGAAAAGGGATTGAATGTTCGGGGAGAAGCCTAGAACGAGGATAACACCGAGCAAACACCGAGTGCAGTATTTGGACGTGGAACGAATGCGTACGAAGAGAGTAAGTAGGAAGGAAGCAATGCTTACCGGCAATAGCGTACTGTAGTGAGTATTTCGACTAAGTGTTCACGGGTTGTTACGCGTTACGCGAAGTGTTTCATTTTGCAAGGTGTTCATTTGTGGGTTTCGGCTGTTACGTTGCCTTCTTTTCACTGTGGCCGGGAAAAATTCACCATCCAGCCAATCCGCGAAGTGTTCGTAGTCACCCAGTACCGTTACGAAAGGACGAAAGTGTCATTGCTCTGTCGGCCGTTACGCGTGACTGAACACTTGGTCGAAATACTACAGTAAACGGTCATCGATTCATCATGAACAGCAAGAACAGCGAAGAGATGATGATGCCGATGATAAGTCCTCACCGTGGCAGTCCCGAGCCACCGATGTAGATGGTAGCCATACCGAAAGTTTCAATCGCGGTTTGTCATACCCAACGGTTCCCGGTCCTCCTCCTCCTCCTGCTGAGCCTGTGGCAGCAGCATCAACGCCGGCACTTCCTCCTCCTGAACCTCCGCCACCTCCACTCCCACCGCTTCCACTAAGCGACGACGTTTACCCCTTGTGTTGGCGCCACAGTCTCCGGAGGTCCCTGGACGCCCCTGGAGATGCAACCTCACAAGTCACAACGCCCATTTTTCCCACTTGGAACTTTTGGAGGAGTACACTGCTTGATCTTACATCCTCGAAGGCAGAGCAAATGGACATTCTCCAGGGAGTCTATGCCAACCTTTTACATCTCTTTTCCCTAAGCTCTCTGGGCCTCAAGCGTGGCTGAATGGATTCATGGAGGATGAGAAATGAATAGTAAATGGAACAGAAAATAACGCAATTGTAATTTGTCGTCCTAAGAGTCCAACTCGCCTTCCTCCAACTCGTCTTCCCGCCAAGCTCGACCCTTCCCAACATCGCTGCCTTGATAGTTAAGGACGAAAGGTACTATCTGGTCAACATCCAACTCTAACTTGTTGAAATCCATTCCTTTTGCAAGCCTCCTGCCTTGGGGCCAAAATATGGGACACTCAGCCACCTGGCTGCGTAGAGCACTTGCTGCCTTTGCAGCGCCTTGACTTAGCAAAGAGCAATACACTAGGCAGATACGAGCCAGGTAGGGTTTGTATATGTCTTCCCAGAAGCTGAGTACCTTTCTGTCTGGGCTGTGCAGAAATTGGTATTGTGGGGATTTGTTGATTTCATCCATCACATCCGCGCTTATCTTGGATGCCTCTTGTAGATGGTCGGCAGGGCCTCCTTCATAGATAATAGGCAGAATGCGACAGACAGCGCAGACGGCGAGGATGTCCTTTATACCAGCCTCAGTCCGCACATCTCTGATATGTTGTCGCATGTTGCCTGAAGAGCAGCAAGGTAGTCAGACTCAGCAGGGCAATCTTCAGAAACTATTTGGAGAAGAACTTACTTGGAACGGCCTGGGGGTTCTTCACTGCCTTCAAGAATACCTGGGCGATCCGAAGCAAAATAGATACACAGCATTGTGTATTTTTTGCATTGGTGGAATCAGGAAGAGCAGCGGAATGGACCAAACCGATCATATGCCCTTGAATACAATCGCCGTGATAAAAGTGATTTCCTGCAAATACCGCAGGTTTATCCAGTGTAAACACCATGTGTGGAAATCCCCCAGGCATTATTCTGAAAAGCATTGGGGGTATGGAAATATAAAATGAAATCAGACACTCACAGTGCATTCCCCGGTTCCAAGACCACATATTCCACAATAAACTTAGTGGACTTCAACACAGCGTTATCTTGCTTCAAGTTATCTGTCCAAGGGAAGGGTTTACTGTTGGTTTGATCCTCCTGACGTCGGATGAGCACCCAGAGCTTTCGTCCATACAGGGGAACAGCGGTGGTGCCAAACCCATGGGAATCCATATGTATGCGATGCCACGCCCAAGGGGTAGATACAACGGACCATTCCATCACTGAAGTGTCGGGGCTTACCGGAGATTCATACATATCCCAAGACGCCGCGTAGCACAGGCGATCTAGCGTCTCTTCACGGATGAGAGGCACCCGGCTTGAAACGGTTCCTGGAAAATCCAAGCAATTGATGGATTTGCATGTTGGCGATTTGGACAGGTCGGCAATTTGTTCCAATGTGGATAGCCTATGTTGTTCGCCTGAATCTCCTCCCTCCTTCATGGATTGATCTACAATTTGGGTTAAAAGTACAAGGGAACACCATCATCTTTTGGCGTACCATGGCAGCATATATCCGCATCCATCATTATGTTCAGCCCCTCCAGGCTCTTGTAAAAAGTTTCATTCCCTCTTGGTTGGCGGACATCTGTGACCAAGATGGCATGTGTCTGGAGGATCTGTCCCTCTCTCCCCTGCGCTCGCAGCTCCGAGAGTTCTTGGTACGTCACGCGTTGTATCAGCAATCCTTTTCCGTCAGCATGCAGATACCGAGGCTCTTCCTGTTGCCCAATTCCAGCAACCATTGCTTCAAAGGACTCCAGATCTTCCCTTGACTGTAGTACCTTATAAGCATGGTGACTCTGGCACGTGGAATCTCAAATCAAACTTACATGGAAGCTGGGTGTAACCTTGAAGAGCTTTGACTTTGTATCACAGAACATAAGGGGGTTCCCTGTAATCCTCTGGAAACAGGGATTAGCAGAGGCAGGGGGTAAGATAACAAGAAGGGTTCTCGCCGGTAGATCACTTTTTCCATCCAGTTGTGGAATAACCTTCTCAGGGACCGCAGGCTCAACGGCCTGTGTTGCTCCTTGACTGTCAATTGATCTTGATGATCTCGACGGCAACGCAGCGTGAGCCCGTTGGGCAGATGGAGCTTTAGGCTTAGCTTTAGAGGGACCACAAGGGGGAGCCGTAGTAATGGAGGAAGCCGTCTGAGAAGAGAGTGGCCTCGGGTGGATTCGCTTTGAACGTTTACATGCTTGAATGTTGCCGTGAGCGGGTCCTCTCTTGTTCCCACCCTTTTGCCTATTGTCATCATCGATTTCTTCAATGTCGTCGTCTTCATCTTCGGGCTGGGACGCGCGGTTTAAGGTAGCGGTAAACCGGCGCAAACTACCGTTTCCACTTGAGGGTTCTTCAAAGGAAGGGGCGGGAGAACCGGGAGTTGGTACGGATGTTTCTATACGTGATGAAGGTGGTTTTTAGGAGCTTTCGACGCGGAGTGGATGGTGGGCGGAGTAACTATTGACTGACGAGTAGGTGGTGAGGGAGGTGCAGGCGGAGCGGTATCTCCCTGTTGCAACTGGAAGCCATCTTGGACTGTGTTGGCTGGTAAGCGAAGGGACGGAGATGCTTGCGATTCTGAAGATGACGGTGCGCAGGTCACAACCGACAGAACAGGCTTGAAGAAATCACGGTCTCCGTCGCTGATTACCGCAGCTTGCAACTCCTTTGAGAGATTTTTAACTAACTCTCCAAGAACATCGGGGACGTTGGCGTCTTGGAGAGCAATGTTAAACACTGCGGTCCAAATCATTCTTTCAAGTTTGAGGAGGATGGCAGGCCGATGACCTCCAAGGCAAGTCCAAAGCTGAAATGTGTTCGGTCAAATTTGAGGGGCATTAAAATCAAAACGGAACGAACCGCGGGAAGATTTTGCGTAGAAACAGATTTAAGATCGTAAGACCTTGTTGCTAATAGTAATATGGGGCTCAAAGCCAAGGATATCTGCAGTCCACGAATTATTTCACGAGGACGACCGTAGTGGTGACGTAGGGCAAGCAGTGGCCGCACTTTAGCCACGTCGTCCCCTATGTTGCCCGTGACGCTCTCAACATATTGCGTCAGTTCGTGCGGTTCGGTTGGCCAAGCAGCTGGCAAGGTCCATCCCTAAGACGGGTCAACATCTGCAAAGGGGAGTAAGGAGGGGACGACGGAAACACCCACTTCGTAGACAAGGCGAAGGCCAAAAGCAGCGAAGAAGAAGTTTCTTGCCACTTTGGACGAGACGCCATTGTTGACAATATGAGAGAGATTTATAGCCATCTCAGTTGCGTCGGCGCCTGCCCTTGAAATTGGCTTTGGGACTATGTTAGGTTTAGGACGTGCGTTGGTATACCTGCCCAATTTGGTTTTTAAGAACGTCGGCCAGTCGCTTAGACCGTTAATGCATTCATGGAGCGAGGTGTTGGTGAAGCTGGGCTGAGAAACTCCTTCGACCAGTGGTCTTTCGATTGAGGGGTGCTGTAGAAGATAAGTCAACAGGCTAGCCGTTGCAACCGCGAAAGCCACATAGGCAGTTTCAGATCCGACGCCTCCAAGTAAACGCTCTACCAGAGTGTTGGCGTTCTTCTACTTACTGAGTTTAAGCTCCGGGACTTCACATCAGATCAGCGAAAATAGTAAGTACCGTCGAAAGGCCTTGGAACTCCGTTGGCACGAGAAAACTTTCGGCGGGCACCATGAGCGGACGGGTCGACCAAGGAAGCAAGATCTGTGATAGCTCGAGGTGTCTGAAGAAACGCACGTCAGCAACGTTGAATCCCGCGCCCACGCATTGCACATACTCTGGTGCTTGAAGAGTTTCGTTTTCGTCCAAAAGATACAGTTCATCATCCACAAGTTCCGTTGACATTATAGGAGGCGAGAGACTTCGAGTTGGGGGATGAAAAAATCAGAACTTGGGTCCAACTTGGGTCCAAAATTCCAACGGGCGCCTATGTGGGAGGAAAATGCCTATGTGATTAACGCCCAAGCTTGCCGAGCGCGACGGACCCCAAAACGGAGAAAGAGCTTTTGCGAAAATTCTGGAGCTCTTCCGGCTTCAAGCTTCAACTCGAAAGTGCCGCATGCCGCGGCAGCACCCTTGCTTGAGACGAAGCGCTGGTGCGTGACAACATGGCATGCAGAATGAGACAGTCTCATTTGTACACACGACAGAGGAAACATAAAGTCGACGGAGAGGATCGACTGTCATCCTCCCGTCATAGAGGCTGGAATTCGAGCCTAAGTCGATGGTACATGTAAGGGGAAGTGGTCCACTACCGCAAGCAACGCTACCTTATGAAGAGACGAGACGGGGATATAAGTAAGCATTAACGTAGGCAATGTGGTGAGATGTGATCCCGAACGATCAGTCCGTGGAACATATAAAGTAAGGATCGCGTCGTCCATAAACACTTTATGAAAGAACGTCGGTGCAAGTGAGGAACTCGAAGTGCGTCGGTGAGTCTGTGGCGCTACATGATGAGGATAGAGTTCGGGCAGTAGGAACGATGACATACCATTAACCACTTGTGAGTATGGGCCACCGCCTGTCTCTTATACACCACTGACGCAGCCGACGAAGATCATACTGTAGATCTCGGTG
>BEWF01000301.1:0-13196 GCA_002583695.1 Pleurotus salmoneostramineus
TAAACATGAAAATGGAACGTCGGAGATCACCGATTGTCTCTAGTGGTTTGTCTCGTTGGAAAAAGGATCGTCCTTTATAAAATAGATTTTCTCGGCCCATCACAAGCGACGATTGGCCCCGATTCCAGAAATACCACCACAGGATACGGACACTTCGCTGCAATACGGTGACTGAACCGTTACTTCATCCCTCCGTATACGCTCTCGCTGGGCTCAACCGGCCATACTTAGGGCCTTTCTTGCCAAACCTGAATTGTTTGCACTGCACCCCCGACGCCACTTGCATCCAACTGTTTGCTTCTCCATCCATCACTTCTCTTCACCCCGGTGATGAAAGTCAGCTCAAAACTGGGAGAGAGCATGAATTGATGCTGAAATACCTCCCCCTCTGCACTCCAAATCTGAAGGGGCTGACGTGGTTTAGGAATTTTGATAAACCATCCATCCGGGAGGCTTTCATTCAGGTTCTCCCGACCCTGCGGTTCTTGAATCAACTTCATGTCTCAACGAAGGTCCTAACACCTCAGGTCACCGAGTTGCTCTCGGAGTTGCCTTTGTTGAGGCTGCTGGAAGGTCGTGGATCGGCTTCCGACCCAAACGAAATGCTTTCGCGCGAACTAAGTGAGGAGAGCTTCCTTGCTTTAGAATCGCTCGAACTTGACGCACACTTAAAGCGGATCACTCCATTCTTCCAATCGTGGGTTTATCCCGTGTCTCTCAAAACGCTATCCCTCGCAGAGTATGGCGAACTCTCACCGGAGACTTATCAAACCATAATCGAATGGGCCGCTCGCAATGCACCGCAACTTGAAACCCTTTCATTTGAATTCCCCGATTACGCGTATACTTCCCCACTACCGTTTTCAGTTTTTGAACCGTTATTCTCATGCAAGCACCTATCCTTCCTCATGATATCGTATCCTGTGCCCTTTCAGATGACCGAGGCCCAACTGGTCACTCTCGTGACGGCTCTCCCATTACTTCGCAGTCTATATATCGGAGTCCATGAACCTCCAGCCGAGTCACCGTCCCTTTCGCTTTCCGCCCTTTCGTCCATCGCGCCTTGGTGTGACTCTCTTGAACATCTATCTATCCATCTATTCTTCAAAGCACCCGCCTCCTTGAAAGACGTCCCTATTCCAACTGTTCCTTTCAAGCGCTTGAAGACACTCGACAGTGGACAATCCCCCATTCACGAACCCATCTCTGTTGCCCTTTTCTTGCACAGGATCCTGCCCAGCTCTTGTGAGCTGATAGTCCCAGATTGGCCAGAGGACGATGAAGGCGAGATCGCCGATTGGTTGCGAGTGGTGAAGGTCTTGGAAGCCCTTCGGATAGAATATGATAGAATCCCATCTGCTTGTTGACTTTCGCGGACACCCTTGACAAGGAGGGCTACTTCGTTGCTTTACGCCAGCAATGAATGTCTAGATGGTCAAACTTGAAACACAGATCCAGTCATTCGGATGGATGACAACCAGTAGAGTATGCGTGTGCTCAGTTGACAAATACAAGAACAAAAGTGTCAATGTAACAAAACCTACAAGAGAGGAGAGAATGCCAGAACTACTGTAAACAGTGTATATATCAAACATAACGTCAGAAAGTGTCGAACGGAATGAAGAACCGCAGGAGCGTATCTGATGTCGGGAAGATAACAACAAAAAACATATATGATGACATAAAACCAAAGCGAAGTGGGTAGTAGCATTTGAGAAACAGATGGGAGAAAGAGAATAGAACTTGAGCATCGCAGTCTTAAGATTGTACACCGCCACCACCACCTCGTCTCCCTCGCCTCGCTTTACCATTCTTCCTCCTACGCTTTGCAGCACCTTCATTCTCCTGGACATCCTCGTACTCCATAGGACGCTCATAACTTTCCGGACCATTCACATGTCCATGTCCGTTTCTTCCCTTCTCCCTAGCAAGGGACTCATCCCTATCCCTCTTTGACGGCAACTGCACCCGGTCCTTCAGCGAAGTAGACGCGGACGAAGGGGGCTCGTCCACGGGCAGAACATCATGCGATATACGATCAAGCAACGACCCCGTAGATCGCTTCGCCTGTGGTCTCGGCGGAAACGACTCAGGAGGTCGCATCTCATAGTCCCATGACCTAGGAGGTTCATCACGAGAAGAAGAGGGCGGACGTGGAGGGAGATTAGCTTCGGGGTACGATCTTGGAGGCGGAAGGTCCCGTGTGTCCCGTGGTGGATCCGAAAACTCCTTCCTCGGAGGTTGCCAGTCAGGTGGAGGACGCCCACGACCACCTCCGCCTTGCCTAGGCGGTGAAGGGTCCCTACCCATCGCATCCGAAGGTCGATAATAATTCGAATGCGGTGGTGGATCTCGTCGACGCATAGAATTGGGAAGTATTTCCGGGGAATGTGGACGACGCGACATAGGTTCTGCTTGAGCCTCTGGGTAACGCTCTCCTAATCTGCCTTGCAGGCTTCCTCCACGATATCCGTCATTCCCATCATAGCTTTCCCGTCGACCTCCTTGTGGTGGTGGCCAGACCTCGCCCCTTGGCTGTTCTTGCGCCTGCCGTGGGGGTTCTTGTGGCGAATTGTCAAATCGTGAGGGCCCTTGGCGGGGAGGCGCCTGTCTAAACTGATCTTGTCGTGGAGGTTCTTGTCGAGGTGCTTCTTGACTTGAAGGCCAGCTCTGAGGTATCGCTGGTGTATCCACAGGCGCACTGAACCTCGATACCTTAGCACGTGGTGCCGGGTCTCTTGAGCGAGAACGCTCTTGACTAGCCGGCCACCCCGTAGAGGTTTGTGATGGTGCTCGGGATTGAGGCGGTGGTGTCGAAGGGCGGAAGTCATCTTCCTGACTCAAGGTTCCTTGAGAATTGTTGTGAAGCAGCGGAGAGTGATCACTCAAAGGCAGAGGTCTTGCAGGTAGGTTTGACGTCGGGCGCGATTGATGATTGATAGGCTTGCAAGAACATAAGCTTTATTGATGTTTGGCGAGAGGTGAGGACATACCACAGCCATCTTATTGCCGCCATCTTGCATGAGAACTGAGACTGGCGCGTCGTCTTGTGACATATGGTTGGGGAGCTACACCAATTGAGCACGAATCAAAAGCGAGGAACCAGAGAGAGCACTACCTGACGAAGCTCATAGTCATAGCCTGGCCTATCATTCATATACCCAGCACCATCTCTCGAGACAGGTGTCTAGCAAAAACACATTAGCACATGACGAAAGAATGCAGAAGGCATCTATAAATAACTCACATCACGTCCACTCCTCGCGTCATCCACATACCCCGCTTGTCTGGCTTGATTACTCGGTGCGTCTACGGCCATAGGTTCATGATACCCCGAAGGCCTATCACCAATAGGAGACGGCTCAACCATCCTAGGCGCAGGAGTAGATGAAGACGACCCCGATGCCGACGCAAACCTATTATTCGCAATCGGTATGTTGTTAGTACCAGACACCGGTCCATCTCGACGACCTCGTCTAGGCTCTCTGGGTTCACGTCGCGACTAATAGCAACAACACAAATAACAATGAACACTTTCGAACGCAGGGAAATGGAAGCCAGAGGACGTACATGAGGATCAGGGTAAGCGTTCGGGTGCACATGCACATCGTTCGCTTGTCTAACTGGGTATTCTTCCACTCGTCGTCCCGAATCCATCCCCGGACCAGGACCACGGGGATAACGATCACGGTCACGATCGTCAAATTGGTCACGACGCGGTGGAGGTGACCGATCTCTCGATCCCCAAGGAGCAGAAGATGGCCCGCCATAATGCGGGGGAGGACTTCGGGGTGGACCTTGCGACATATTAGGCGTAACCATCGCCCTAGGTCCTTTAGGAACATCATTCCCTGCATTGGGATTCCCATCGCCCGTACTCCCAGACGTCGCCCGTGCGATAACATCATTGGGAACAGACATTCGTCCTCGCGAATACCGATCACCATCTACATCCATGTCAACATCCTTCACAGGTCCACGTCGATCCATATCAGGGCGACGGTCAACATTGTTAGAGGGAGGTGGCGGTCGGCGGTTCATATCATTGTAACCATCCCTGTCACGAGGAAATGGCGGAGGAGGGGGGTCTCTGCTACGCGGACCAGAAGGGGGAAGAGCAGGTGCACTTCGCTCAACCCTCTCTCGGGGCATTGACGGAGGCGCAGGTATCTCCGCAGAGGCCACCGGCTTCTTTCGTATCTCCTGACGGAACTGAGTGTTTTGGGGAGGGAGGGGCGCACGGACACGACCTAAATCAAAATGAATAACCAAATAGGCATAGTAAAGTTGAGAGAACTCACGAGTTGTGTCCGGAGGAGGAGATGCTCTTGCATCATCAGGTGGAAGGCCACGAGGGGGGTAAATTGAGGGTGCATCATGTCCATCTCGAGGAGGATATTGCGACTGTGGTTGACGGTCAATACGAGCTTCACTGGGACGAGAAGAGGAAGGTGCATCATCTCGATCACGACCGCGTACGGAGCCATTGCCGATATTGTCAAGCGGCGCGTAGGTGTCCCCAACTTGACTGGGTTCCGGGTATGACGCTCTCTGTAACACCGGTGATGTTGACTTGTGCCCAAAGTTATCTGAAGGCACGACATCAGGTCGATCGAATCGCGAAGGCCTATCTCCTCTATTTCCTTGCACCTCAGGAGGCAGCGCGCTGCTCGTCGTTGGCGTTCTTAACGGTGCGGATATCTTCGGCTCCAAGGTTGGTTCGTGGTCTCGCACAGGCGGAGGCGAAGATCTAGTCCCTGTTAAAACCAATCAAAGGAGAAACAGGGGGGCCATTGAGAACACATGATGACAACGATAACAGAGGCAGAGAATAAGAAAAGAGGGGGATAGAGAGATGCAGAAACAGCGGAAGTCCAATGATGTGCGTGTCCTCGAAATCGATCGGGGAGGAATGGAGCCGAGATACCCAGCGCGCCAACTACGGCGCCATAGGACAGACAAAGACAACAGCCTGTTTCCTTGTACCGACGAGAGAGAGGTATCTCTCGCTAACTGACTAGGATACCAGCATTGCTCTTTGTGCCACAACAACCGACGCCGTAGGGACCGCCAATATCGAGTACGATAGTAGGAACGGGAGGTGGGAAGATAGGGTGGAGGCTAATAACGTACTGGGTGGGGCGGAAGCGCTCAGTGAATCATTGTACGCAGGTTGTTGTTGACTTTGTTTATGATTATCGTGACGATCCAAGTGTGCTTGAGAAGGACGCCCGGAACGAGGCTCAGGTCGTGGACCACGACGGTCATTGAGAGGAGGTTGTTCAGGTCGAATTGCATGCTCTGCAGAGGTAGAGACACTCGAAGCAGCCCGAGCATCAGGAGCGACCCAGTGATCAGAGGCAACCCAATGTCGATCAGATGAGTCATCCCTTGCGTCGGATTTGCGACCTGATCTCTGTGGGCGCATTTGACGGGCGCCTGTCCCTCTGGAGTTGAGATTGTCATGAGGCCTAGGTGGGGAGTGAGAGCTACGAGACACATGCCTAGGCGGCAAGGGATGAGTATTGGGAGCTGGAGCCTGGCTCACACCGTCCCGAAGGTCAGCAGGAGGAACAGAATTGTTTTCGCCCGGTCGATAATGTCGATCTTCATAACTGAGTGGTCCAGCAGCCGGAAGATCGGCCACACGACTGGGACGAGGCGGAGAAGAAATCCCTGGACGATACGAGTCAAAGAGACGAACGGGAGGCGGGCTTCTGCGACCGCTAGGTTGTTCATCGCGTGCAGTAATTGACCGACTTGGGTTTGAGGCTTCTGGGTATCCATTGCCATGACCCAACGCGTTGTCTGCAACTGGAACCGAGGTGGAACCTGGTCGAGTCCAAGTAGATTCGTGAGTGCGGGTATTGTAGTAATATTGACCGCGACCACCGTTGCGAGGATACCTAACTTCCCAATCCGCAGGGAGAGGGGGGTCTGCGGGGATGTCCGCAGACGAAAGGGGTTTTGTCGGGCTGGCTCCGTTGGATTTTGTCTTCTCTCGGCTGCGCGACATAGCTGTAGCCTCTATGATAGACGGGTGAGAGGGAGGCAAGAAAGGGACACTGGCTGCAAGCGGCTTTGGTGGTAATGCATGGATCAGAGCGCGCTGGGGTGACTGGACCGTAGACACTGAGTTCGCTCGAGAATGGGTCTCTTGCGGTGGGCTTCCTGACCGTCTTCGTTGTCGTGGCGAAACTTGCTGAGTCTCGACCAACTGTTGTGGCTGAGACCTTTCCACCGACCTGGTGCGCACTAACGATGCTGACGACGCATTAGCCGTCACTGGCTCCCGACGTGCGTCGAAGGAGCTCAGCTCCTGGGGCTCGTCGTCGTCACCACCGAGCGAGACTGCATCCTCTGCGTCGTCAGCATCACCAGAACCTGCAAGGCTCTGGTGGTGGGCATCGTGAAAAGTAGGAGTACCTCTGCGAGTCCTTTCTGAGACATGCTGCTCATCGTCCTCGTTTCCCCAGTCGAGCACTTCGCTGTCGTCTTCCATCGAGGTGAAGCAGGAGGAAGGGAGGGAGGAGGAGAATGGGCGTTTTCGAAAATCCCAAGTCAGGATGGGGGGCGCGGCAGCGCGTCTCATTTATTTTGAGCGCCGCTTCATTGGTTTGGCCCTCCGACGGGAACACCTCGGTCTGGTCATCGTTCGTGACATCCTCCTCCAACCCCGTCGCTACATTTCGCCGCAGTTCTGGCTTTCCTTCGCGCCAGAGGCCCGCCAATTAACTTGGTCATACCAAGCTCAATGTCTTACTCTCCCGAGAATGGTTCTCCAGGCAGCAGGTCACCGCCAGGTGCTTTGTCGCACCGCGTTCCTGTAATATTCAGGCGTTTGCATCGGTTTCAACAAATGGCGAGTAATGGGTCAAATGTGTCTTTTCTAGCTCTAACCTTCGGTGGGATGATAGGACTTTGAGCTCGCCGCGTGGCAGCTCACATACCTCTGTCTGGCACCCAAAAGAGTGTAAGTGCCAGTGGACTATTCATGCCAGTCTGAGTGAGGGAATCGGCCCGGACTCGCGAACACAATCAGAAGAGGACCCAGTCTCTATTTTGGAGGAATGATGCGCGAGGGGATTCAGTATCCCATCCAGTGCCACGGGAAATGGGAAGATTCGATCCGAATCATCGTTTCTGAATGTCAGAGTGCTTGATGCTGGGCACAGCTGGATCACGGCTGTCATAGCACTCATGCGACCCAGGCAGTGGATTGAAGACCGAATCCCCTTCCGAATCGTGTCCCCGAACTCTTGCGGAATCCCTCACTACCTGCTTGTCAATATTGGTGTTTTTCTGGCTCGAATTCTGAATACTTTCCATGTCTTTCCAGGTACCGGAACGTCTACTTTCATAAACGTAAGTGGTCCATCTCCTTGGAACAGGCGTATTTTTGACATGAGCGTAGAAACTAAGAACACTTGGGCCCGGGATGACCCAGCCATTCTCGTATTGATTAGCGCGTGTCTGTGCGGTGCGTCGTGTTCAACTACAGCTGTATCGTGCTTTGTTGACTGCGTATCCAGTGTCTGCTATCGCCTGGTCGGTAGTGTATTCCTTGGGCCCTTTGGAGGCATTATGGCTGGCCATTCTTATGGTCATTCGTGACTACCTTTTGACCGGGATCGTAGTGGCGACCATCCTCTGGTGCGTACATCTTACCAATTCATGCAATTTGACCTTAACCCTCCTTAGGTTCACATCCAACCGCCTACTTCTATCTCCCCCATCCCACTCAACACCCGCCGACTCAACGGTCGAATGGGCATACGCGTTCGATGTACACACTAATGCGTTCTTTCCGCTTTTCTTGACGCTGTACATCGCGCAGCTGTTTCTTCTCCCGATCATCCTCAAGAAGATCTGGGTGTGCCTTTGGGTGGGCAACACTCTTTACCTTGTCGCGTGCGTAGTCTGTCTATTTCACCGCAGTTGAAGTAGTAACTGATTTTGCTGTTGTAGCTTCGCGCAGTATATCTATGGTGTATATCTAGGCTTGAATGGTGAGTTTAGTCTTGTTTTGTGCGATGCGTGAAACTTATATTGATCGGTCTGTCACCAGCATTGCCGTTCCTCGTGCGGTCGGAGCTACTTCTTTCACCGCTTCTTCCTCTGTTCACGGGTTATGTTGCCTCTTTACTCGGCTTTAATGTCGCACAGTATGTCCTACAGGCGTATTTTGGGTCATAGACATATGCAAGAGCTGTTCATCATCACTATTTTGGCATCGTGTGCACATTGAGTCAGAAGCTGTATCATTGCGCACAAGATGAGATCGTACTTGAAAATGAAATCATAGATGGACATAGATTTAGCAATCAGCTTGAAACCCCGCCTGACGTTCCATGCAAGCATCACTGCCTCCACTGGCACAATCGCTTTCCAAGTTCCTTACAAACCGTAACCAGCCCAAGTCCTGACCGTACAACAAAGCCATCGCATCATCGTCAAGGACTCGAGGTCGCGCCGAATACTCACAGACATCGAGAGATCCCCTGCATATACCCAGTCTATTCCCCAACTAGCAACGTACAAAAGAACGTACATCGCGTCGACTAATAGTAAAGAGTCCGTTTCTCCCTCCACGGTCAGACGATCGTCGCGTCGACTATAGTACTGACCCAAACTCATCGCGGTCAGACAGTCCAACCGTTCCCTGCGCATCTTCGCCGCCCCGCCGCCTCCACCAACCCTTGCGCCGCTCGTGTCCAAGTCTCCACTTTTCCTTCAAGCGACAACCATCCACGCCCACCTAGTCGCGCCGCCAGACCATTCTGTCCCTCTCCATTCCCTGGATGGTGCCCGTTCCTTCCTATCCATCCCTTCCGAATCCATGCCCCCACTCCGTACCCTGCGCGCTCCCCTGCCATACCAGTGTTGTGTCGCCGCTGTGTTCGAGTCTTCCTTGGCATCCATGTCGTAGCTATCTTCGTCGTTCGACCGAGCTAGAAAACAAATAAAAACTTTTTGAATTGTATGTGTGGAAAAAAAAATTGGGAGAGAGAAAAAGTTTCCGAGTAATAGAGGGGGAGAAAGCGAGTGCACAAGGTATGCGCCACTTTCCCTGGCATCGTACAAGGTGTAGCAAGTATACAAAGGGTTCAAAATGGGAGAGGAAAAGAGTCCGTTGGTTACGAATACGAGCACAAATGATGGAAAGGATGGGCAAGGAAGGGAAGAAGATGGATGCGTGCAAGAGGAATCAATGTGGGAAAGAAGGGAAGGCGGCATCGATGAACATCGTGCGTGAGCGTTGCGCGGATTTGAGTCGCATCGAACGTGAACGAAGAGCAGCAAAGTGCATAGAAAGATGGGATGGAACGACGAGGTGGTGGAAGAAAGAAAGGAGACAATGTGAATTTGGCGCCGATGCTCACCTCTGCTCGTTCACCACCACCATCCATGACCCCACGCTCTTTCATCCTTGGCTACACTCGAGCTCAAGGCCACTCGAACTAGAACAAGAGCAAATGTGAGTTTTTCTTTCGTCCCCCATCAAGTCCAAAAGCACTTACCTGTCGTCTTGTAGCTAGTATACTCGATCGCCTCGATGGAAAAGCAAAAGAACGCATGTCAATTCCAGTGAGTAATTTACAGGATATAGATGCTTTGTTATAGCTCACCTACTTACGTACAGTCTACCCTACCGATCCCTCTCCAACCGTAGCCTACGTCCAAGCCTACCCGACCCTTGAATCTTCCTTTCCTCCCGATCGGAGACCTATGCTGCGGTTCACAGTGAACAAACGACATGACGAATACTCACCGCATCCTTTCGCAAACTCGGGCAAAGCAGGCTGGGACATGCACGAACACGGGCGCATCGTAACCGTATGGCTCCGCTTCGATGGGCTGCAGATATCGTCTAGCAAGGATGGGGTCAGTAACTACTCTCTATCCAGAGATTTCGGAGAGAACTTGGCGACAAGTACTCACACATGTCTTGTTACGTCCTTAATAATAAACATGTTTGATGCGTCAGAGTGGGTGATTCTGGGGTCTTCGAGGGTCCGCCTCTTTGGTGGGTATGACAAGAATAAGTACTAAAACCTTCTTTTAGACTCGGCGTCAACAATCTGAAAGGTGACGACATGACGTACCTTTGTGTCCCTGCACAAGATCTGGGCGGACTGGCAGAGGTTCGACCTCGGGAACGTGGGATGTAACCTGGGAGAGGGGAAAGCAAGAATCCATGATTTCGTGAGTAACATGAAGCGTGCTACATAAAAAACGACTCACTTACGTTTCACATAGCGTTTACCGTCCTCTCTACGGCGTCTTTTGGGCGTCTCAACGAACTCGAGATTTTGCGTCTGTCCCGGTCGAAATATTGAAATCTCACCCAAGCATCTCGTAAACTCGGCCACAAGCGGCGGTGTAACGTGGTAGCTCGGGGGTGTTGGTGAATTTGGCCGGCGTTTCGACATTGTACGGAAAATCACAGATTTGTGGGCTGGCCGGGAGGAAAGACAAAGGTAACTTGATTCATACTCGTGTCAGTGCGTTGTGGATGGTACTCAATGACTCACGGAAAACATACCTCCTAGTGAAAGCAAGAATCCCGCCGACTGGATCAGATCCGAGTGGACGATGTAGAATTTTGGCGAGGAGGTCGGGCCCTGGTCGAAATCTCCAAAACTCGCTGTAGCCCTTCGTAAACACGATACCGTGTACCGATGGGATACAGAAGCTCGGGGGTATAGTTGGATTTGGCTAGCGTTTCGGCGTTGCTTGCTTATTCGAGCATTTGTGGCCGGCTGCGGAGAGAAGCTTTGGTAATCTGTTAAATTTTGGTGTCAGTGTGTGTGTGTGTGTTTTTCAACGGTACTAAACGATATGCAGGTGCCGTCCCTTCATTGTCCAGCACTGTTGGACCGATCTAGTGAGATTTTTCCGAGGAAACCAACATTCTGCGCGGGAAGGGGGAAAGTGAAATCCAGATAATCTGTAAGTAAATCATCATGTAGACATATGAAAACCACTTACCCGAACACCAGATAGCGTTATAGATCGACTTGGTGTCGTAATCCCGGTCGTTTTGACTTGGCCTTTGAGGAGACGATCTATGGCCTCGAATTTCGATCCCACCGGTTAGCCTTTCGTAAGCTTGGATGAAGGGTGCCCATATATCCACAAGCATGGACGTATGACGATCTTGGGGTGTACATCTGTGGTAGCTCGAAGATTCCAAGATTTCTCGTGCAACGGCGAGGCCGGACAAATCTACTCACGGGAGCGGTCGAAATGTAAGTAACATTCATTAAAAATAAGGATTTATTGACTTGCCCATAGATACTCCTTCGATCTTAGATGGATTCGGCGGCGATGATTAGGTGATTCAAGCAATCTGACCAGTTCGACGCGATAAGACGGCCAATTTGGTAGAAATCCAAAAGTGGTCCCAGCCCTTCGCTGGGTCGGCGACAGCCTCGCTAGTGGCTTGTAAACGTGGGGGTATGACAAACATGGATGAATCTTACGAACCGGATGGTGAGTGCGAGGTTTTGTGATCGTTCTCGAAGCGGTTTCGTCCTAGATCATCCGAAAACACGATCGGCCTTTCGCAAACTCGGTCAAAGATGGGGCTATGACTTACCCGACAGATTGCGCGGAACGGAACAGCGCCCGTGGAGAAAATGCTGATTGTGCACCGAGGGAGCGTATCTCAGTTGTGTCCTTGAAAATTGGATGTATCGTTTGGAGAACTCCATCAGGAACACGTTAATGACTCACAAACGTAGAGGTAAGCTCGCCTGGGATCGAGATCGTGAGTTGGATCGCAAATTGACGATTTGTGTTTTGGACAAGGATATCTGCCAAAACTGGAAAAGAGGCATTAGGCCCTCGCAAACTCGGTCACAAATGGAAGGATGACATACGAGTGTGGGGATGTAACGATTTCCGGTCAAAGCTCCCAACTCCATTGGGGGCGGAGCGGTTTGGGGTTGGTCAGGAAGTGAAATGTCTACAGAAGCTCCAGTCAGCTCTTCGTGGCCGTGATTGAACATAACCTCATGACGTACCTTTCAGGGAGAATACTAACCGGTCGCGAACGGCTTCATTCAATTTCTGTTGCGAAAAAAGAAAATTGTGCGTCCGGTCAGCGTATCTTGAATAAGCTGATCTTGCGCACGTTCAAGGGGACGCCGGTGACTTGCCAGCCAAGGGGAAACACACCAAATGGGGACGAGTAGGTGTACTCGAGGTCGTTGGTGGGGTTGAGTGAACTAACGAACGAGGTGAGTGACCGATGATCAAAAGTGACACCAATCTCATTACTCACAGGTACGCGAAAGATGAAAGAATGTACTAGACGAGTAAGTGGTACTCGAGGTCGTTGGTGACAATGAGCAAGCAGGCAACGAGACAGGGTGAGGGTGATTGTGATCGGTCGGTTCGCTTATCGAACAATGAGGAAGCCACGGAAGAGGTCTATGATCGGGATGGGGTCAGTTCAGGGGATGTCCGGTGGGTCATTATGTACATACCTGGAGGATGGTGCTCGTCGCCGACGACGATGACAGTAAAGGCACGTCCTAAACATGAATAGGAATGTGATGAATTGAGCTGATCAGTTATGGCCGTCCGTTTGTTGATAAAAGGTAAATTGAAGAAGGAAGGAGACTTACCGAGTGTGTAACCGAGCTGGGTCGTTGCGCCAAAGCCAGTATCGAAGAATCTGAAAGAGTTGAGCTCAGGAGTGTGCAAGGGCTGGATCAATAGGCGAGAGTCTGCAATGTGAAAACGTCAGTAGAAGCTCCATGACCTTCCAAGAGAGGTCGTCGGTCGAGCTCACCGATAGGCTCAACCGTAGAAAGTAATAGATACCTGAGAAATGATCAAAGAAAGTATAGTCAGTGAGTGTGAGTGCGAGATGCTGACAGGGAAATACATACCTCAGATGCTGGGCAACGGCTCGATACAAAGGCAATCGGAGAGCTGGCGGAAGAGACAGGAGATCGCGAGTAGCAGAGAAGTAGATGAGAGGAGAGGAAGGTAGAGAGGAAGATAGGGTGAGAGAGACGATGGGGAACTTGAGGGAAAATAGGCCCTGTATTTATAGGAAAACAGCAATGAGTGTGGAATCGTGCGTTTCCGAATAAACGGCTTCCTGGCCGTCGCAGAAAATTGACTGGAATGATGCCATATCGGCTAGCAGCTAAGCGAAGGGTCTTAGCGCCGAGGGACCC